>JACXGM010012804.1:12146-23746 GCA_016801145.1 Umbra pygmaea
TGTCGCCCGTCAATGACGTCATATAATATAGTTGCTCTAAGTTCCAGGGAGCCGCCAAACATAACGTGAATAAAGTTATAATATTTTTAACAATACATTACTTTGTCAGTGAACATTTTTTTCTGCCGGAGACGCTAGATTGGAAGGTTGTCATTGACGACGATAACAAAACCCATGATCCCACGCAACCTTCCGACGTTATCCAAGTACATCTTTTGCTATTGTTTTGATTGAGAGCCCCCTGGTGGCCAAAAATTACATATTGCACGTTTAATAACGTCCATATTTGCTACTATATTAGCTAACTCCTGTGTCTGCTTTAGAAATCGAAAGACTCAAAACAAAACAAAGCAGACTCTTGGAACTTAAGTAAGGTAAGGAAATAAGTTGCTCATATTTCAGTCAGGTGTCTAGCTACAGTATCTGGCTTTACATTGTCAGTAGATGGCTAGCCAGCATGCAAGAGCTCTGGTTATGTTCTGTACAGCAAAGTAAGTGTATTAACTAGCTAAATGTGTAGCTCAAATATACAGTAAAGCTTAACTCTCATAGTAGCTCATTTTATTTATTTAATAAGAGAATGAAAGAAGTGCAGTGCAAGACAAACACATGATAAGCCCTCACTCATACCCCATTTAATTATAATTATAAACTTTGCTTTGCAGAGAATAATGGAGAGAGGTTAGTGTATATTATATTAAAAAACATGTTTTTCCGTCATGGATATTTGTTCATCTTGTGATGAAAAGGGCTGAGCTAGGCAGAATCTATTGACATACAGGAATACATGACACATGACATATAGCCTACTGGAGTAAAAGTAAAATCTCCTCAGAAATGTGTACTTTGGTAAAAGGCCTCTATATTAACATTTCAATCAATTATTAGGCTAATTGATCATTATTATAACATCATATTTTATGTAAGGCACTAGCTATCCTTTACCTATATAAAACTATTTGTTAAGCAAAATGCCAATGCAATGCTCAGGAATTTATTCCTGACTTAGGGTTGGCTTGTAAGTGTTGTGTGATTTTGTATACAGTTCTATAAGTGGTCCTCAGTTGTCTCTCTCTAAATAAATGAATGAAACATGTACAGTAGGAAATTAAACATTGAAAGTAGGTAGACTATTTGCAGTTGCAATTTACCCCCATAAAAAAATGGGCTGGTGCACCATGAAAATCCCGGGCTGAAAATGTGTCCCACTCCGCCCCTGCATTCAAGACTAGTCAGAGAAATGCGGGACTATTGTACAAATCAGCAATGCAACGTTCACGTAGCAAATATTACATTTACAAATATATATGTACAGGACTGTGTAGAGCACAAAACAAGAATGTCAACATTTTTTAATCAATTATTTAAGCCGAAAATACATTTATTGGATTCTTGATGATCTTAGCCCTCATTTATGAGTCTACAGAAATACCTATTGTCAAGTTATGACGATCCCGAGTTGAGTGGGTGTGCTTTCAATACAGTTGTATGCAAACGTTTAGGCACCCCTGACAATTCCTATGATTTTCATTTATAAATAATTGTGTGTTTGGATCAACAATTTAATTTTGATCGATCAAATAACTCAAGGACACAGTACTACTTCAGTAGTGAAATTAGGGTATTGGATGAACAGAAAATGTTCCCTCAAAATGAAATTAGACAGGTGCATAAATATGGGTACCCCAACAGAAATATCACATCAATATTTAGTTGAGCCTCCTTTAGCAGAAATAACAGTCTCTTCCTATAGCCTGTAATGAGTGTCAGGATTCTGGATGAAGGTATTTTGGACCATTCCTTCTTGCAAAACATCTCCAGTTCAGTTAAGTTTGATTGCTGCCGAGCATGGACAGCCCGCTTCAAATCACTCCACATATTTTCAATGATATTCAGGTCTGGAGACTGGGATGGCCTTTCCAGAATATTGTACTTGTTCCTCTGCATAAATCCCAGAGTAGATTTTTGAGCAGTGTTTAGGGTCGTTGTCTTGTTGAAATATCCAGCCCCAGCGTAACTTCAACTTTGTGACTGATTCTTCTACACTATTCTTAAGTATCTGCTGATATTGAGTGGAATCCATGTGACCCTCAACTTTAACAAGATTCCCATTACCTGCACTGGCCACACAGCCCCACAGCATGATGGAGCCTCCACCAATATTTACTGTGTGTCACAAGTGTTTGCAGCCATGCATAACGCCCCTTGTTATGACCAAATAACTCCATCTTTGTTTAGTCAGTCCACACATCTCTCCCATACTTCTCCTTGTGCAAAGTGTGCTGAAATGTTGAACGATGCACAGTGACACCATCTGCAGGAAGATTATGTTGTAGGTGGTCTGTGGGCTGTTTTTGACTGTTCTTACCATCCTTTACCTTTGCCTGTTCGATATTTTACTTGGCCTGCCACTTCTGACCATAAAGCTACATTGTGTAAGAATTTCTCCCATCTAGCGGTGAAATTGTGTATGACAACCCACTGAATATTATGTTCTAGCCCCTCCCGCTATTATGACAGCAACGCGTTGTTTGATTATGATTTCTTTCAAAAAACTATTGCTTATTTTAATTAATTGCAATAATCACTGTTAATTCATTATATAGCTATTGAATTGTAACCAAACGCACTTGTACTGTGTGTAAAGAAACAATAAGTGCATTTGATAGCAAAAAATTATAATTTGACATTATTTGGCTTTATTAAAAATAGAAACACATATGTTGTACACACAATTTGATTGAATATATTGTCAGTGTCTCATGTGAACACAATTACATTTTAAAAACATTCACTAGAGTCTGTTTTGTGCAGCAATAGACACATTTTTGCAACACATGAACATGGACACTATCTATGCAATTAATTAACAATGATTATTGTAATGAATTAAGAGTGCTATTATTTTGAAACGGCCTGCCAGCCTGCCATTACATGTCCTCGAGAATTGGCCTGATCCTCCATATTCAACAGGCTTTTAAATCTGCCGGAAGTCGTGAGAAATCTCCCCTTGGCATTCGTCACAGTGCCACTGAGTGTAAAAGCGCGAGAGGCAGAGCTTGAATTTCCAGGTATGTCCCTCTTTAGCTAATGTATTTTAAAGATGGGGCCGTAACATGGCTTCCGCAATTCAACCGACTTCCTCGTATGTATTCTGAATAGAAGATTCTAAGCTTACGAGAATACTTTGATTTGTTGGTCTAAGTAATTAAAAATGAATGAGCACATGTTTTTGAAATAACTAAGGGGTTTTTGACCCTTAGAATCAACTAAAAAAATACACAATGTAGCTTTAACAAGAACTGTGCTTGTGGTCTTCTATTTCCTCACTATGTTCCTCACAGTGGACACTGACAGCTTAAATCTCTGCAATAGCTTTTTGTAGCCTTCCCCTAAACCATAATGTTTGACAATCTTTGTTTTCAGATCATTTGAGCGTTGTTTTGAGGCTATCACTTTGTCACTCTTCAGAGAGTAAAAGAGAACTACAACTTGAAACTGGCCACCTTAAATACCTTTTTTCATGTTTTGATGCTCCTGTCTATGAAGTTCAAGGCTTAATGAGCTCACCAAACCAATTGTGTTTTCCAATTAGTCAGTGCTAGGTATTTACTGTACATGTATTCAAATCAACAAAATAAGGGGGCCCAAATTTATGCACCTGTCTATTTTGTTTTGATGGATATTGCACATTTTCTTTTAATCCAATGAACCTCATTTCACTACCGAAATACTAATGTCCTTCAGTTATTTGATAGATCAAAATGAAATTGCTGATCCAAACACCCAATTATTTATAGATGAAAATCATGGAAATTTTCAGGGGTGCCTAAACTTTTGGATATGACTGTATCAGACAGAAAGAAGAGATTAGTTGAAACCTGTCCTCTTGGCACACAACCACACACACACACACACACACACACATCCACAACAGTAATTGAGAAAGATAAGACCCCTCTTAGGCAGTCTATCAGTAGAAGTCTAATTGGTAATGTCCGCAAAATGAGACCAACATTAAGCAAAACATCCTCTCTTTTCCTCTTCTTGATAAGAGTTGTAGAATCACTTTCAAGCTCTACTCTCAAATAAACGCCAATGGGAACATTTTTACTCAGTCACTTATGATGTTTGAGTAGATAATAAACTTGTTTCTATATGTGAAGTCACTTATTATCAATTCCCTTGCTTTTGTGTACACTGCTATATTATATTGGTTTCTATCCAAGATATGGAGGAATTTAAACTCAAACAGATTATATTGAACACCTGGTAACTTCAAAACAAATAGGTCAAACCTAGAAGGATACCTTTAGATGGGCTACACAGTGGATGGGTTGGCTCCATCCTGTGGCCAGGCATGGACCATTTTTCATTATCCCTTGCAGTTGTCTGTCTTTGTATTGTCCTTTTGAATGCACCTCAATTACCACAGCTGATCCTTGTTATTAATTAGTGTTCGTATTTGTCAGTGTTTGCCAATGGGAGTGTTACCGTTCAGAGGACAACAGGGGGCACTGGAAGCAATATTTTGGAAATGGGGACATTGAGGAGCCCTTCGGGGCATTTGAAAATAAAATGAAAGACTTTGAGGCACAATATCTCCAGCTGACATGAACCTACATAGATGATCCACCACTCATCATTTGTAGCAGAATCCTCTCTTTCCAACAGCTCAAATCTTTGGTATGGTTTGTGAGATAATTGCGTTTGACCAACAGGCTCTTCAATAATTTTTGGAGGGTTAAAACATGCCAATTTATGCCACTGGTACTGGATGAGATGCTGAGACGTAACTCTTCATTCAGTGCTGCCTTCATGGGAACACGACTTCAGAGTATCATCTAAAAAATTTCACCCACATGACGTTTACTCTGTAAACTTTGAAAAAATGGATGCTCTCTTCCTTGGCATTACCCTTGGAAGAATTTGGCAGAGAAATACCAGGCGCAGGGCTCTGAATAACTCCTTTCCTTGGCAAGTTAATCCATCAAACTGCTTTTACCACCCTGAAAGCATTTGAAATGAACACCCACCAATAACCAAATGCAGGTATATTTTCAGTTTGGTGAATAAATGTTTGTACTAAAATAATCATGTATTAATATATCATCAGTGGCGGCTCCTGAATAAATTCTCAGGGGGGCAAGTTTTCTGATAATGATTAAGGTGACCCATTTAATGTGTACATTAAGCAAGACAATATTAATTTGTTGCCAGATGATTAACTGATAGTGATTTATTTATTTCTATTTTACCTTTATTTAATCAGGTTAATCGATTGACAACAAGTTCTCATTTGCAGGCGTAAAGTGCAAGGCAACATTAAGTTATACATAAAGCAAAAACATTCAGGTATACAGTTACACATATAAACGATATTAGGTTAGATAAAAAATACTGTGTCTTCAGTGCAAATATGGTCTAAGAATAGAGAGGTAGATTATTGGAATTTAAAGTGGCAGTACAAGAGAAATGACACTACGATAGGTAACATGATGAACATGGCTAAAAATTAGGGGTGCAACGGATCATGAAACTCACGGATCGGATCGGTTTTCGGATCAGAGTCACGGATCGGATCATATTTCGGATCAGCAAAATAAAAAATATATAAAATAATTGGAATTTGGGTTAGTTGTTTTTATAATTTTCAGTGGTTATGATGAGCAATAAGAGAGAGAAATGTGGTTAATATTGATCGTTTTTTAGGTACATTAAATCACGTTAAACCTTTTCCTCGCCATAGGAGCCAATGAAGAAGAAAACTTTAACGTGAGATTATATAATCGTCTTCAAATTATATAATCGTTGGATTTCGGTTAGTTATTTTGACAGGCTTAAGTGTTCATAACATGAAATGGCCATGAGAAATTTGGTGATGATTGACCATTGTTTAGGTTAATTAAAACCTTGTTAATTTTTTTCACATTAAGCCTTTTAGTAGGCTATGTCCCGTATGCGATGGGATGTCGTAACATGGCTCAAACACTTTCAGCATGTTTAAAGTCCTCCTTTTGCACAACCGAATACGGCCTCATGTCTGCACCTATAAACACACCGATAGCGTTTGTGATGGCTTTAGCCCGGTCTGATTAATTGCTTAAATGCCACGGTGATAAGCGTTTGTTTGCAGCTTTCGTTTTCACTCCTGTCAGTGAAACACCGGGGTGATGTCGCTTCAAATGCGTGGCCATGCTTGATGTGTTTCCACTGTCACATCGCTTTCTTGTGCCACAGTGCCTACACACTGTCACGGTTTTATCCACTAACCTCTTTCCTTCATTATATTTAACAGGGAAGCCAAAATGCTCCCATACAGGGGATTTAAATGACGCGGGACGTCCAAGCTCCTCCGTTCCTCCGCTCGCCATGACCATGCTGTGAGTGGACTGAACATGCGCAAAACTTTTTTATTTCAGTAATCAATCCGCGGATCACGTGTGTCCCGAACCGAAGATATTGATCCGAACGGATCACGGATCAATGACGATCCGTTGCACCACTACTAAAATTGGTAATGTGCAAATTATACAAAGACAGCTGTGCAGTTGATTATGTGCAATATGCGTTAAGGCTTTGATGAGTACGCTAGGGCATAAACGGGCAAAGAGAGGCGGTCGAGTCAACATGTGCAGCGGTCAGTCAGTAGATTTGAAAGTAATGTTTTAAAAGTAGTGATGGGGATGGTGGACCCGTGTTTCAGGGATTTTTGTAAATTGTTCAAATCATTAACAGCAGAGATTTGGAAGGAGAGGCTGCAAAATGAGTTGCAGGCCTAGAACCTTACTATAGCCTGCCCTACATTATAGATATGTACCCACAAAAATGGCCTTATGGCAAAAAGCTCTATATATATATATATCTGTCTTTCACAGACACACACACATACCCTTGACACAATTAACACTATTTACACAATATTTGTATGTACATATTATTAGCACATGCCACATGCAAGAATGATGGAATGATAAGCTACATGATAGTACAGAATGATTTATTATAGCCTAGAATGTCAGAGAAGGGGCCACCTACGAATGCACTACAAAACATGTTCCAACTTTAACGACTGCCAATAGACACTACAACTGTTTTTATCAACTGTTTTGCAACACATCATCTCCTGAATAAAACAATTGTACACACAGCACAAACAATAGAAGAGAGACATGCAATGTAGACAGGAAAGGGAAAGGAAACAAGTGTGATGGTTTATAGTCCTGGGCGTACCTTATCTAAAGAGAAGCTCATATCAACGTCTATTCTGGGATGCAAACCGGGAAATCAACAAGTCTTCAAAATCCAGTGGCTTTTGGATGAAGTCCGGCTCAATAGACAGCACATAGCCAGGGAATTGATTCAACCTATATTAACTTTTCCCAAAATTGATAGTTATGCTCTTCCAATGTGAGTTGTGCTGCATTATTATTTCCTAATTGTTTGGGATAAATGTTATATATCCACAATTCCTTGTTTGGTTCAAGTCGTGTCTCCTCCAAAATGTAAGCATGGCAATCAGAGTAGGGAATTCTTGGCTACATTTGCTGTTTCTTTCTTTTAAACCAATTAACACAAAACGTTTTTGTAGTTTGTCCTTTTGTGTGATTAGAACGATTGGATGTTACACGTCTCTTTATAACAATTTTGTCCTCAAAAGACAACAAAGTAAATGGATGACAAAGCAAATAATCCACCTCTTCTAACATCTACCATTTCCACACAATCACACTTTTTAATGCTAGCCATCTTGACAGTAGTATGTGAATTTATTGAAGATTTTTTAGTTATATTACGTATGATGAAAGCACATATGTAGGGATTGTATCGAAGGCTCTGATATTAGAATAAAAGTATTTTACATGAGAGTCTATTAGTGAATTCTTGGGCAATTTTCAATGTCACTGAAATCGCCCCAAAAAGGGCGGGAACTTTTGATGTACGACTTCAGCCTGATTGGACATTTAGTGGCAGATCAAACGTCTAGATTAGAACACTGATAACACTGTTGCTGTTATAGAATTGGTCTGAAAAAATCCCTTATTTTCCTGTTTGGCAGTGCGTCACCCATATCGCCCTAATAAACACACCGCCCCTGTCTGGCATGATGGCTTGGATGAAATTACGCAGGTTTGAAAGCAGTGTTGTGGAGTAGTCCGATTTTTGTTGTTTTAATGAGTAACCTAACATCAATTTAAGTAATTAGTTTTAAAATGATACAATTTGCTATATTTACAATGTTATTTTCCATTTTAAAACACAAGTAAGTTATTATCCGTTGTAATTTTCTTTATATCAATCTATCATTTGTATGCGCCACGCATAGGAAAAAGGTCTTGCGCAGGAACTGCATGCAGATAAAATTGGTTTCATATACAAACATTCACACATTCAACAGAAATAGCCTATGATTAGATTGCTCTATTGGATCATGCACAGATACATTAGTTACCACCAACTTCTTTCTCAAGAAACCAAATTACAATGATCCATTTATTTCATTACAACAAGTCTACCACGAACATGATCAGCCAATCACCATCACTATCCTTCACTGTTCATCTTTCAGAAACAAAAGCACTAACTTGAAGAACAATATGGATCAAACCACTACATTTAATTCAAATTGTGTTAATACTTGGAATAGATAATATATCTATATTTTCTTCCTATTAGGATTGATGATAGTACACCTAGACACCAAAAAGCATTTTTAAAAAGCATTTTAAACAAGTCATATAAAAAGTTGATAATTAGTTAGTTACTTATTTTTCAGTAGTAACTAGGTAAATTAACTTTCCCCAAAACTGTTTGCTAGTCTGAGACCAGTTCTGTGTGTTGGCTACAGTATGATGCTGAGGCTGTGGTGATGAGTTGTTCTGTGTGTTGGCTACAGTATGATGCTGATTCTGTGGTGATGAGTTGTTCTTTGTGTTGCAGCTCTACAAATAAACTGGACTTGATTTGAATAACTGTTGATTAATATATTAAAATAATTTTGTCAACATTTTTTATAAATGTAATATCTAAAACGTCAACTCTTTCTAGATCTCTCTCTGCTGTAGATTTGAAATTCGGATCTGATGAGTTAAGAGAGAAACTCTGTGAGGAGAATATATGTGCTATTCTATATCAGTAGGATATTATCTATATTTTCCAAAGAATGACATGATGGTGATATGGATTTTTTAAAAACATCATAAATATAAATCTCTTCCCAGTGCCCCATGAATAGATTGCCATACAGTAGGTAGGGGCAAAAGCAGCACCCATCACCGTAAACATGAAAATTAAGATGTGAATATAAAAGCAAACACTCATTTCAACCAAATAATAAAATGTTTGCTAATGGTTTAAGCACCTTACAAATTTGTTTTGTACATTACCTTGGAAATATTAGCTTATTGTGACGTCCATTATATGGTTTGTATAGAAAGTCAGTGTTTACCCCTAAATATTTTAAATTGTTCACTTGACAGTGCAGTTGGGCATAGCACAAGATTCTTTTAGCACAATATTCATTTCAGTCGTGTTTAAAATATAAAATTATATTAAAATAAAATAGTTTTTTGTACTTGACACTAATATGGTTTGTCATAAGAAAGATGCACTTAATGTGATTTGCGCTGTTATTACAAATAATGTAATAGCCCACATAAATAATAGCTAATGTAATTAAACACATGGAATCCCCCAACCCTGTGTTGTCTGAGCCCAGAGTGTTTTGAAAGTTTGGTGTCGCGTCTGGTGTCCTTTTTTGGCATTAGACAATAAATGAAAATCGAAATCATTCATTGATTCATTCATGCATCAATTATCACCAGTGCTTGAAGTGGGGAAAAAAAGGTGCCGGTACTCTCTTGCCATTGGCAAATCTTTATGACATGAGATTTCTACAGTTAAAAAACAAAACTTTTGATATATTGCTTGGTCAACAACAATTGGTTATTTATTAACAACATAAATGTATTTCTTTAAACAGGTTGTGTGTGTGTGTGTGTGTGTGTGTGTGTGTGTGTGTGTGTGTGTGTGTGTGTGTGTGTGTGTGTGTGTGTGCCTGCATGCTTGCGTGTGAAACTGGAACTCCTCCAAGTCTGCAACGGTGCTGAGATTGGAACTGTACAATCCCTGGACACACACACACACACACACACACACACACACACACACACACACACACGAGAGACAGGGGTAACAGGGTTAATACCAGACAACATTAAGGAGTAGCTACACAGATGGGAGTGAATTCAGTCTAGAGATATTCTGCTGTGATATTAACCAAATTGGCAATTCTAAAGAAACAGTAGACAATTAAATAATATTATGTGGTTGAATATTTGAAAGTAGAATGCATTTCTGGTATGAAAAAATAAGTATTATACTTATTATACTTATTACTGTATAAGAGGTGTTCATACTTACTAAATGGCAACAGGATGTTATGGGGTTCTTCATCAGCTCATCAGGACCCCAGGAACATTGGGTTCATTCAACGCTTTTTGGTGCCTTTGTGAGGCACAGGTATTCAGAGATAGAACCAGAGGTAAAAGATTAGCTGGCAGTGTGGGGATGCATTTGGTGAGGAAGTTAAATTAAATAAATTGTATTCAATTGTGCTGACACATATTCATTTCCAAAGACAGGATGAAACCAAAAGTAATATAAACAGAAGTATTTGGAATCTAAATTCTGTTCTACATTTTATAAGACAAAAAGATGGTTTACCTACTTAAAAAAGGCTCCAGAAACTCTTGGGGTCAGCTGCTGCTGAATGGTGAGGGGCTTCACTTGCAAGTTCCTCTGCTGATCTTTGTCCATTTGCCAACCAGGATCTCACATAATTGTGTGGACTAAACTGCTGTAATGGTGGTCCATTGCATTTCAGGAACACCAGGGCATCCCGGACCCCACCAGCTCTTTCGCATTCACTGGTAGACACTGCAATTGTATGGACAGCTTTAAGAAGAGGCTTGAAGGCTGCTGGGGTCCGGGATGCCCTCAGTTCCCTGTACTCCCGAAATCCCTGGAGGCTTTCTCTTCTCTCTATTTTAAATGTGTCACATAAGCGAAGGACCTCTGCTTCACCATGTTGTATGTCCAGATTTCCCTCTGGCCATGTATCTGGTTGAAGAACCTTGAAGTCGGACATCAGTTTGCTTCCACCTCTATGTGAGGAACTTTCCTGTGTGCTGACATGAGAGGAAGTTGTTGTAGCTGTCCTGGATCTCATATTTTCCAGCATGCTGCGAAAGAACTGTCCTACATTGATCTTGACAATCCTTTGATTGTCACACAGTGATACGTTCTGGAACGATTTCTCGGTTTCAGCTTGAAGAACAGTCTGTGTGTGGGGGCCAGGTGTTGAAACCATGGACTCAAACACCCGGATCTCCCGAAACAGCAGCTTGTCTGCTTCAGGCAGTGTTGTGCCTCTCTTTTGGAGCATCCTTGAGAGATCACTTAGTTCTGTTAGGGCATCGTACATAACTCCAAGATTACACACGAAAGACACAGAGGTGAGAACGTCAAGGAGTCCCTTATATTTTGCTCTCTCTGTTGAGTCCCTGGTGACATCATGAGCAGCACTAGAAAAGTGTGTC
>JACXGM010012805.1:0-10085 GCA_016801145.1 Umbra pygmaea
TCCACTACTGGCCCCTCACATCCCTACATCCTGCTACTGGCCCTTCACTTAACTGCTATACAAATGATACCTCACTGTCATATTTCACTATGTCTCAGGGTTACCTGTTGAGCTGTGCTGAGGGTGTAGCCAGCCAATCAGAGTCCAAGATTATCCCTGAATGTCTGCGCTGGCTCTTCACCCCATTGGGCAGGCAGTTCTTCCTCAGCTGTGATTGGTCTGTGAACTCTGACAGCAGAGAGTGCTTGTACACTTCTCAGAGAGACCCAGGTATTAACAATAAAGTGCAAGTACACTGATATTAAATGTAAGGATGTCCATAATGTAACAAGTTAACAACAATTAGTACATTTTTTGTCTTTTTTCTGTGCTCTCTCTCTGTCCAGCGGACCCCATCGCCCAGCTGCATCGTAGTTTCTGTGAGAAGCTGTTGGAGAGAGCTGTACACTCCCTCATCCAGCCCCAGCCTGACACCAAGCCTAGGAACAACTCAGGGTACGTCCAGGGTCCTCAAAGCGCGGGGTCGCTCTCCTGTTACCTGTGACATTTTGTGGTGTTGTAGACATTCTTTACTTTCCTACCATTGATCTCTGTCTTGTGTAGGGAGTTCTCCAGCGCGTTGGAGTTCCTCCATCTGTTGAACAGCTGCACTGAGGAGAGCCCCTCCCCGTCTCCCCCTTTCCCAGCCTCGCCCAATCACACCCCCGTCACACCAGGTACTGGAATGTTCTCATCACAGTGAACCACGCTGGGCTCTGTGTGGGAGGGACCACATTAGCTCCATATACTTCCATATCACTTTTTCTTTTCCTAAAACACACCAAACCCTGTGATCATGTATTGGGTTTTCCATTCTAATATTTAAAGATTGTAACTGTTAGATACCAATGCTGTCAAGGACATAGGAGCTGGGGGGTGCCCCTACCGATGTACACCTACTACGCCCTTGAATGCTGTAAAAACTGTATTTCTGTTATATATATATATATATGTATGTTAGATTAGAATCAGAAGGCTTGGCGTCACATACTTTGATCATCTGAACTGCAGAGGGGTTTGCTGATAAGATGGAATTAAAGTAAATATGTACTTCTAGAAAAGCCACAGTGGATGTGTAGCCAGTTTTCAGTGGTGGGTTTTAGGTGCCTCCTCCCTGTAGACGTCTATAATGATGTCTGTCATCTCTGCTCAGTGGCTGACCCAGTAAGTTGCTGGTGGGCGTTGGTCCTAAAGGCTGCTACCCATTGGCTGCAAGGGGATGATGTTGCCGTGAGATCACTGGTGGCAGAGGCGGAGCGTATGCCCAGAGCTCTTCATACGCTCGAGTCAGTATACATTGGTTGCGCGTGCCTGTGCGTGCCTGTGCGTGCCTGTGCGTGCCTGTGCGTGCCTGTGCGTGCCTGTGCGTGCCTGTGCGTGCCTGTGCGTACCTGTGCGTGTGTGTGTATAAATTACATGAACACATTGACGTTGTTGTGTTTTCCCTGCAGCCACCCATTGCCCAAGGCGGTACTGCTGCTGTGTAAGGCGGTGCAGATGAGCCTGTCCCCTCTCAAAGGGGAGGGGCCAGTGGCATGTCTGGCTCACTGTGACAGGGCTAGTGGCCACCTGCGGGCCAGCATCTCTGTTCCCCTGTCCACCCAGTCTGGAAACTGGCTCAACAAGGTACTTCCCCAAAGTGGGGTTTAGGTCCTAAAGGGGAACAATGATGAATATCTATAATTTGTTTATGTTCCTGAATCGCTTGCATTCATTATTTGACTGTATCTCTCATCAGGCAGCTCTCACTCAGGAAGAGCTGGGTTGAGGTTTCTCTAGTGCTACATCAATCGGTTATATGCCTTGCATTCTGTATTTTGTACTTCTGTGTACTCATGTCTTCTTGCACCATTGCGCTTTATCTTGGTCAGGTCGCCGTTGCAAATGAGAATTGTCCACACTAATGCTAATGCTAATGCGCTAATGCACTAATGCTAATGCACTAATGCTAATGCACTAATGCTAATGCACTAATGCTAATGCACTAATGCTAATGCACTAATGCTAATGCACTAATGCTAATGCACTAGACAACTTTGTGAAATAATGATTAATTGTGTGAAAAAAATATTATTCTTATACTGAGAAAAAACCCAACTGGAGAAGCCCAATTGCTTTTTGTACACAACAAATACATTTTATATGATGAAAGGTCAGTTGCATGGTTTCAATCTGACCTTTTCAGACATCTCCGTCAAAGACAAGGACAAGCCAGCTTGCACACATGAATATAGGCAAATTAGATATTCGTCATTGCTCCCCTTTGAATGTACACTTCAGTCACATGATCACCCATGTGAAATCTCTTTCCCACATTGCAAACCAGTTATTGGTTAAGAAGACAAAATCAGAGTGACATCCAGATGGCGTTGTGATTGGTGGTGATATGTAAACAATTTCAGATGTACATACATGCAGAAAGGTTTGTTATTAGTATTGTTTGAATAAACTGATTTCCTGAACAAACATGCTGAAGTCAGTATTCTATGTACCCGCAAGGCTAGAATATGTTTCGTAGTGTGGGTGGTAGGGGGTGGCTGTGGTGCATTGTAGTTGCATTGCATGATCCTGCAGTCCAGTGCAATGTGTCTGCAGTGCAGTACAGAGGCCTCCCATATCACACCCCACAGCAGAACCCTGAACCCTGTGGCCCTGAACCCTGTGGCCCTGAACCCTGTGGTCCTGAACCCTGTGGTCCTGAACCCTGTGGTCCTGAACCCTGTGGCCCTGAACCCTGTGGCCCTGAACCCTGTGGTCCTGAACCCTGTGGCCCTGAACCCTGTGGCCCTGAACCCTGTAGTCCACAATACTAGCTCTGAACACTGTAGCCCTGAACAGCATAGTATCTATATCTGAACACCATACACCTGAAGACCGTGACCTTGAACACCACATACCAACACGGTGGGCCCTGAAAACCACATAACGACACGGTGGGCCCTGAAAACCACATAACGACACGGTGGGCCCTGAAAACCACATAACGACACGGTGGGCCCTGAAAACCACATAACGACACGGTGGGCCCTAAACACCATACCATTCAAAACGTCTGTCTGCCTTACTCTGTCTTTTCTATACCAAGGGGGTGGAGCTCCTTTGCTGTGACCTTTTGCTGACCCTTAGAACCAGCCTATGGCAGAGAGGAAGCAGCAACAATGGGGAGCAAGGCCCCGCCCCTGGTTCCCAGTTGACGGGATTCCAGCGTGACCTGAGTTTGCTGCGCAGGCTGTGCTACAGGCAGGCACAACACAAGGTAGCTAGCACTCAGACCGGCTGCGTGCTCATGGGTTATTCATGACTGTTTGTGGGGTAATGTGTTCCCACTTTGGCCCCTCCCAGTTGTTCCTGCATGAAACCACGGTGAGGCTGATGGCTGGCGCCAGTCCCACCCGCACACACCAGCTTCTGGAGCACAGTCTTCGACGCAGGACCAACCACCCTGGAAACTCAACAGGTAAAAGCGCATACTTTACACTTTCAGCAGAGTTAGTTTGAAATGTATGATTGATTGGTCTCTTGACTTCACGAGTGCCATTTTTAGGACCATAATGTGCACTGCCAAAACCAGGCTGATATTTCCTTACTTTAAAATAATGAATCTGGAAATACATTTGACATTTTTGGATTAGTCATACTTGCTACATTTTAGTTAAGGAGATTTGTGCACATAGGTTTAATATGGGGAGGTTGCATGGAGTATTGGGCTAAGTCGTTGCATTGCAGGACAAGCTACATCATGAGAGTCAGTGGTTCGAGCCTGACTTCCCCGGCTTTACCCGGACCCCCAGAACGAAGCAGTGCAAATTGGCATAGCACTGCCCGGGATTTGGGATAGATAAGCCGAATCATCTGCCTTGCCACGTCGCTCTTGCCACGTCGCTCTCCAGCGATTCCTTGTGTGCAGATCGGGCGCCTGCAAATTCAATCGCGGAAGTATAGTTGGTGAAAGTAATCATCCCATTAACGATCTGACTAAAGGCTTCCGTGTTGGATGTGTGGTGCGAAAAATTATTTGCGGCTCAGCGACTTGTGGTCGGATAAACCATGCAAGTGGCCCCTCGCCATCCCACAGATCTGTCCAAGAAGTTGCGGAGCTGCTGACAAGGCAGATTTAGTGGGAATTTGGAGGGGGGAAAAATTGTGGAAAAATAAAAGTTCAGTATTTAGTAAGCTTGACAATTTCACAATAGCTAGTATGTTTTGCTGAACTTGCTAATGAAACTAAATCAGAAACACATAGCTAAAGTAGCGATGCCTCTGGAGCACATACAAACTTTAATATATTACCCCAGTTACATCTACAACATATTACACCTGTTACATCTACAACATATTACAACAGTGACAACCACAATATATTATACCAGTTGCATCTACTGTTGGTAAGTTAGGTGCTGCTAGGTAACATTGAGTTCACACAATGCCAGCTTCCTACTATTGTTGCTGTTAGGCTTACTGTAACTTAATACAGTAAAGTACTAGGTACTAGCTAGAACCCTGTGTCAGCTGCCTCTGTACACAGCTCATTAAAAGTATCATAACCAAGTTATGTTGAACTACAGGCTGATTTGGAAAAAATGTAAAATAAAATAAGTTATGCAAACTTCATGTCAGACAATGTTGAGTAAGCTAACTTGTTTTACCAGTAATCTAAAGAAGAGTTGTTTTCTGATTTAAGTGCCATTAAGTATTATGGGAATATTTCTGTTAATCAGGACCAGTTAAATGATGCGATTGGGGTATGACTGGCCACCTTTGCGCGATGAGAGTTTATCCCTGTAGCTTAGTGTTTATTATCCCTGTAACAGAGTGCTTATTCCTACAGATGGTCAACACAAAATCAGACCAAATCAATACCAACATGATGAAGCTGTTAATCATGAATGTAATAGAATATTCATTGTCATCAGGTTCTCTTCACTTTCAGCTCACTGGTTTGTTCCTTCTCTGCCCTCCTTCCTTTAGCAGAGGGCAGCTGTGTCTTGGGTGAGCGTGAACGGGCTCATGCCATCTTGCTGGCATGTCGCCACTTGCCCTTACCCCTGCTGACACCCCCCGGGCACCGTGCCCGCTTGCTAGCCGAAGCCAAACGCACCCTGGAGCGCGTGGGCGACCGCCGCTCCCTTCAGGACTGCCAGCAGATCCTGCTCCGCCTCAGTGGGGGCACCACTATCGCTGCCTCCTGAGGTCCCCTCTCACAGACCTTCCATCAGTTAGACCCACACACGTTACACCTGGCTGGATGTCTCCTCACACCAAGTAGTGTTCCAAGTCAGGGATGATGGGTTATCCTCCAACATATGAATTTAGCCCACTTTTACTGATCCCAGAACAGTCTCCAAGCTCTACACAGCACTGATATGATGATGTAGGCAGTGTTTTTCAACCCTCTCCTCGGGGCACACCAGACGTTCAACAGATTAGCTGTAGCTGCTGAACTAGCTCAAGTTATTTATTAATCAATATATATTCATTAATCAGATGAGTTGAATCAGGTTCGCTAGCTCAGAAATAGATCAAATACATGGAACGGCTGGTGTTTCCCGAGGAGAGGGTTGAAAAACACTGGTTTAGACATTTACCCACAGCTTCTTATTGTCAACAATGTAATTACATGCTTTTTTTACAATGCAATGGTTGAAGTCGTACTGTATGTGGTATCATCAAATGATGGCTGTTTTTACAAAACAACACGATTTGATCATATTTTAACTGATCTAATTACATTTTCAAAGTGACGCTTTACCCCCGTCTTGTGGTTTAGGCCCAACCGGTTGGGTTCTGGGACCAATCAGAACGTTTCAAATGTTTTTGCATTCTAAAAATCCTCTGAAAGGGAACCAGTTCCACACTTATTGCACAGAAGAAGCATCTCTGGACGTGGTGTCTGGCTGGAGCAGTGAGACTGTGTAGCAACACAAACACACAAAGATCATGCACTTAACAAACACTGTACTGGAGAGACACCAAAAGGGAACTTCAATCCAACCTAGACATTGATTACTACAAACATTATGACGTTGTAATACTCCCTGTCACATCTCACATCCCTATTGCCCCACAGAAGGACATTGTATATAATGTGGCTATTACACTGGACCACTGTATATAATTATAACAATACTTAGTGTGTAATAAGTCTAATAACTTATGCCCTGAAGGGAAAGGAAACAAAATGGCTGCCACTGATCTCATCCACAAACAATTCAGTCTCTTTCTTCGCTCCATTTAACAGGAGCAGTTGAATGGACATTAATCCATGAGAGCACGTGCTCATACGTGTCTGAAGCTTTAACACAGAGTTGAAAGGTCACAGGCAGATGAAAAGCTGTGTCACTGTTTCATATAATGTTGAAAACAGTACCGTACAATAGTTAAAACATAAGAAGACCGTCTGTGGCTTAAGTGCATTCTAGCTTTTGAACTTTACCTTCTAGCCTCTACAGCCTGATGCAAATTTGATGTTTTCTCACAGAACGATGCAGAGTAGGCTGTATTTATATCTACCTCATTGACTGGTCAGTGACAGTGTGCTTCAGCGCAGTGTAATACCACATCTGTTGGCATGGTGATAGTTGAAAATACTCATACCCAGAGCAGGTTCATATAAATTCTACAGTACAGCATATTAATGGGGCAGCACTCGAAATGTGCCATTTTATATTTTGTTTAATGGATTAAGGGAGCCACGCTAAATGAAATATGAAAACAGACCATTTAATTATACAGGTTACACAAAAGTACTCACAGTTAAGTTGCAAACACAGGATCACATCTGTGATTGTATAGACTGTTCACAGCCGTGGAGAGACGGACGTCTTAGAGTAGCTGAGTAGAATTTTCTTTTCTAGGTGAGAGAGCAGAAAAGGACAGAGGTTTAACTCTGTATAAAAGTTAAATGGTTTGAAAGTGCGTTTATAATGTTGACCAAACAGTCCGGCTACTGTCAAATTTAGGGTTGATTCTGACCAATTCATTGTGGTGGTCAGTGCGAGTGTTGTTAGTTTAGGCTATAATGACCCATTGGTGGAGGGGTTTCGGGAAGGTGAAGGCCGTTCATGGTGGAAAGCACTCAAGCATAATGGCCTTGATATAGCTAAGGATTATTTTATTATGTTTAGTATTAGAGTTATAATTGTGGCATTTCATTCCAACTGCTTTTAACTGTGTCGTCTGTTGGCTAGTGTCATTCATTTGTCATGTCCATCTTCTGTGTTCTGATTTTCTTATTTAATGGCTGTAATATTATATTTGCTTTGTTTTTTAAGAGTAATGTTGTCTCTTTTGTTTTATATTGTCAAGGCAATCTAGGAAAATAAACTGGCAGTGAGAAACAGCAGTACCTTTTTATTAGGAGAAAGGAGTTGTAAATTATATGCAAAAATATACTGTTGTCAAAGTAAATTTAGCATGGCAATAATTGGCACTTTTTGTACATTTTTACTCTCTCAAAGGCACAGAAATATTAGACTGGTCTTCCAGTTAGAACCAGCCATTAACACAACAGGAATGTGATGTCACAAAAATCAGCCTTGTCCCTTCTGCTTGGTGACATCAGATGGAATTAATCTGACTGGATAGTGTAGGCTAATAAGTGCTGCTGTATACAGTGAATTACCACCATTTTAATGTTACAAAATGCCTCTGCAGTTTTCCCCTCTGTATTATTTTGTTTTCTGGATGTATATGTTTTGTTTTTTAATAAAATATGACTGGTAATAATGACAATCCCCATTGTGTGCTTTTTAAAGTTTATAACAAGTTTATAATAGCAACAATGGCATTAAGGGTGGTTTGCTTTCTATTTAAATATTAGTTCTATTTTCTTCAATTGTGATAACAAAATACAACAATGTTTGTAAACAAACAATATAACTGGAAAACATGGTGAACTCATGTGGATCTTCAGTCACTCCGTACTGTAGCACTGTTGGATTTGAGATATCGCTAGACATGTGTATTGACCTGTATCTCCAGACTGAAATGAGTTTCAAACTTCATCAGCTTCAAAAGTTGGCAAATAGTTTGAATAATATTAAAATAGGTAAACATGTCTTTAAACTTGTATTATTATAATAATTATTATTATTGTTACTCATTTATAAATGTTGTTTTCAGTCAAATGTGTGATAAATCACATGATTGGATATCCTATGAATTTTTTAGGTCTGGCAAAAGCTAAGAATTTTGATTGTTTTTTGGTTGTACTACAGTAGCCACTAATTTAAGTGACAGGCTGCTATACAGGTGCTTGGTGGTGTATCTTTAGTGGCAATGAGTGAGACAAATGGCCACTATATTTATACAAGTATTTGTGAAATAAAGATGGGTGAATTTAAAGTTAACCTAAATGGAGTGGAGGAAAATAAAGAATTTAAATGCTGTCGGGGCATATTTCTGGCCTGGTTTAGGTCCACTGAGAGGAATCACTACAAATCATTACCAAGATATTCTGAGTAATAACCTTTAACCCATGGTGAAATATTTGATGGGAGTTGTCTTTTCTAGGCTCTCTAAGTTCATTTGTCACCATAGCATTGCTCGCAGCCTGCGCTCAATCAGGTACATATCTCTGGTCACCCCAAATGCTCATATACCTCCTTTGGCTACCACCAGTGTTGGGCAAAATTACTTTTAGGATTACTTTTCAGTTACTTGATGAGTTCACAAGTTTTGGGAAGTGCCTAATTAAGACAAAATTATCAGGTAAATGGAGTTCATATCTTGACAGTGACCTATAAAACAAATAGAAAGAGTAAAGAAAATATCAATCATGGTCACCAGTAAGATATGAACTCCATTTACCTGATCATTTTGTCTCAATTAGGGACTTCCCAAAACTTGTGAACTCATCAAGTAACTAAAAAGTAATCCTAAAAGTAACTTTGCCCAACACTGGCTACCGCTCCTTCCAGTTCTCAGCTGCCAACAAATGAAACTAAATACCACAATCCGGCTCACTGCCTTTAAAGGATTACTATCAGAGCTACTGTCCAACTGCTGTACATGATGACTCCTTGCTCATTTGCAACTTGTCTTTGACCGTAATGGCCACTTCAGGACCTTCACTGTAGCTACTGAGGGGCCGACTTGGCTTTGTGTTTTAAATCATTGTCATGTTGTTAAGTATAAATGCATTCTATGCACACCTTCCAGGCTAATGAATGCAATTCTCCAATATTTTGATAGGGCAGGAGGAAACAGAAACCAGGTTGACAGGTAGGGTGAGACAGAGAGGAAGGGATGAAACAGCGGCTGAGTCAGGGCTCGAACCACCGTCGCCAGGTCATGTGATCCAGAGTATGTAGCTTAGACCACTACATCAACTCTGGCTGGCACGAGAAGGCTGTATTTTAGCTGAAGTTCCTTGTGGGTTTTTCTTTGAAACCCGACCAATTTTCCTGGCAGTTGTGGCTGAAATCTTCATTAGTTTAGCTGATTGTGGCATGGTATCAACAGAACCCCTAATATTCCATTACTTTATCATAGTTTGAACAGTACTGATTGGCATTTTCAAATCTTTGGATATCGTTTTTATATCCTTTTCCTGATTCATTATTTTATACCCCCCAACTGTACATTTTTGGACCTGGATATTAATCATATCCTTGAAGAAAATTGCCTCATGTTGAAAACATCGAGTAAAACAAGACATTCAGGGTTCGAAATTAGGGGAATCTGGGACCCTCCATAAGAATGTAATTTTGAGTGTTGGGGGGTCTCCCAGATAAATTTATTTTACCTTTGGATAAAATCTAATGAAATGTTAGGGGCCATTAGTCAGTGCAAACCCTGAGGAAAGTGAAGCATTTAACAACCCAGCAAACATGGAGCTGGCGGACCACCGGCGGTTATGGCTCACGGTCAGCTAGCTTTTTGCTCATCGTTTAACGGGCGGTCCGCAAGCGGGAATGTTGGCGAATGAGCGGTATTTCGGCGGGTGAACAGAGTTTTAAACAGCGATCCTCTGGGAATCCTACGCAGTTATACCAGGGTTGCCAACTTTGGGAGTTTGGCTGGCGTGAGACTCGGTAAAATTTCAA
>JACXGM010012805.1:10185-23746 GCA_016801145.1 Umbra pygmaea
TAGGCAGATGTTACAGCTGTGGGACTACTCTCCTGTCATTAATACGCTGTGGTCTAGTCATCAACAGAATATTAACGGATTGAAAGGGGAGAAAAGTTGATTTTGGCGTGACATTTCTTGCGTGTGCGTGAGAGCGTGAGATTGATGCTGAAAGCGTGAGTGTCACGCCAGATGCGTGAGAGTTGGCAACCCTGATTATACTGTTGTTCCAGTTAGTCCATCAGCTGTGTATGGGCTATATCCTAGGCTAGGCTTATGTTCTACATTTCTATCTGTGATTAAAAATATTTGAAACTATATATAAATTAGGTTACAACAACATTGAAATACAATACAAACACAGTTAAGTTTATTTTTAAATTCAAAATTGAATTCAGTTCTAAAATATATATTAAAGAAAAAAGCTTGTATTTTTTACTTTAGACAAATTTTCAAGGTCTAAAACAATGTTCACCTGCCGGTGGACCTCTTGGCCGGCAGTGGACCGCTGGTTAAACGATGAGCAAACCGCCTGGCGGACCACCAGCTCTGCCTCTGCTGGTCCGTCTGTGTCCCGCCATCTCTATGCTAGCTGGGAAATTTATGGTCATCCAGCCTCAGACTGCATTAGTTAGACACATATACTGTATATTTTAATAATACAAATGTGCCTTATTAAATTATATATGTTTGAGTGTGCCCAACCTTTACTGCAAATGTTACATGATCAGAAAAATCTACAATTTGGTTTGCTTGATACCACCATTTATACCATGATTTATTTATACGTATCAATCAGGTATTAGTTTCGTGGGTGACTTTCACTTTCAGCATATTTTACACATTTTCTATGAATGTATTATTTACATTTAGTAGGGAAATAGATTACCGATTACACAGTTGACAAAAATGTTAAGACATGTTACACTTGTTAAATATTCAATTATTTATATTTATTGAATTGAAATGTTTCACATATTGGGCCTACTGTTCAAGTGATACGACGAAGAAAGAGGTCAGTATTTTCAACCAATTACTTGCTAATCGGACCATGTTGCCTGATGCACACATCAAGCAGGAAGTCGTTATAAACAAGTTGAAGGCACTTGAAAAAGAAACTCACGTGTTGTTAAAATGAAAAACCTCAAGAACTGGAATAAAAAGCTACAAAAAAGAGATGATGAAAAAAATAAATCAGGATCTAAGAAAAGAGAGAAGTGTGTGGTCATGTTCGACGATAGCGAGCGCCAGTAAGTTCGGCATATTCCAAACAGCGTGTGATCCATCAACCAACATAGACGTATTCTTGAACAAATGCAATGTTGGGAGTTAACTACCTGTTATTTAAATGGTCTGTGAATGTTAAATGGCACTTAATCGTTGCTGAAAAATCGTGGCTTTGGTTGCTTTGGAGTAAACAGCTATTGTATTGAGATATTTAATTTAGCACAGTGGTTCCCAACCGTCTCCTGGAGGAACATCAGCAATGCCAGAGTTTAGCTGTAGCCCTCAAGATTCACCAGAACCACAAAATCAAGGACATGTTAATTAGTAGATAAGTTGAATCAGGTGTGTAAGCCAGCGGGTAGTTCAAAACTAAGAACTGGCTGGTGGTCCTCCGGGAGAGGTTTGGGAACCGCTGATTTAGCAGACGCTCTTATCCAGAGCGACACACAGTCAGTACATACAGGGACATACCCCTGGTGAAACGTAGGTTAAAGTGCCTTTGCCCAAAGATACACCGACATTTGGGACTGTCACACTGTCAGTAATCGAATCGGCATTCCTCTGACTACAAGTCTGACTGATGACTTGTCATGAATTGACTGCAACTATCTGGATGCTCTATCTTTTAGGGGGTATTTGACAGGATTCCACAAGAGAAAGGTGGAGAGGAGGAAAGCGGCAGTTTTAGAAATCCAGAACAAGATAAAGGAGGAACAGAAGCGAGTCAGAGAAGAGGTAAGCGTCAATAGAAAACACATGATTAAAAACTTTACAGACGCAGTGTAAAACCTTTGTCACTTTAGAATGTGTAGATGAGGGGAATAGTAACAATGTGGACATAAGTGGTCACTCATATTGTTACTTCATTCCTAGAGACACAAGGAGTATTTGAAATTGCTGCAGGAAAGAAAAGAGGCACTCGGTGAGTTTGAGCAAAAAAATTTTTACTACTGAATTTGCTAAGTTTGGCAGAATGTCATTGGCTGGTTTATTTTTGTATATGCATTTTTAGCATTAACCAGAAGTCAACCGTTTGAGCCAGTTAAATCTGCTCACTTTGTCTTGGTGTAATTCTATAATATTTTGGTAAACTCCTCAGAAGAGGATGAAGAGGACGAATTGGAGGATGTAGTAACAAGCACAACCAAGTCTGTCCAGTATGATCACCCCAACCACACCGTCACCGTAACAACTATTAGTGACCTCGACCTCTCAAGGGCCAGCCTCTTTGCACCAACAACCACTCGGGTAAAGCATTTGTTGAGTATTTTCCTGGTCATATGTTTTGAAATTATTCCTCAGAAAGGTATTCCAACTGTCAATTTTCTTTTGAAGGTTAATGAAAATGGTGAGGAGGAGGAACTGGAGAGAATTACAGCTATGCCAAAGACATCTGGGAAACCCATCCTTAATAAAAAGTATGTTGTATTCATAATAGACACAGATTTGAATTTACAGTTGGCACCTTCATATCCTTTAAAATGTGGAATCAATGGACAGGACTTTCACACTGGTCAAAACTCAAATCACATATTGGGTCTCGATGGAAAAAAATATAATAAAGATCAAAATCTTTCCTGTACATTATGTAAGTCAAAATGATTAACAACGGTCAATGGAAACCAAAATAACCAACCAAGCTGGA
This sequence comes from Umbra pygmaea, assembly GCA_016801145.1. Lineage (NCBI taxonomy): Eukaryota > Metazoa > Chordata > Actinopteri > Esociformes > Umbridae > Umbra > Umbra pygmaea. Next base: position 13,037 of record JACXGM010012805.1, read on the forward strand.
TTCAAACTCACACCGACAATCAAAGTAAACAAGTGAAATCACAGGCTGTTCCAACTTCTGTGAATTACATCACGGCAACTCGTAATGTAACTCAGTAGTGTGTATGGCCCCCACGTGCTTGTATGCACTCCAATGTCTGGGCATGCTCCTGATGAGACGACAGATGGTGTCCAGGTGGCTCTCATCCCAGACTTGCCTTAGGGCCTCAGTGAGCTCCTGGACAGTCTGTGGCACTAATTGGCAGCGTTGGATGCACCGATACATAACGTCCCAGGGGTTCTCAATTGGATTCAGGTCTGGGCAATGTGAGGGCCATTCGATGGCATCAATCCCTTTATCCAGGACCTGCCTACACACACTGGCCACATGATACTGGGTACTGTCCTCCACCGGGAGGAACCCATGGCCCACTGCACCAGTGTAAGTTCTGATTATGGATTTCATACCGGTACCGAACATCCGTCAGGGTACCATTGGCTAGCACATTGAGGTCTGTGTGACCCTCCCAGGATATGCCTTCCCAGACCATCACTGATCCACTTCTAAACCGGTCATGCTGGATAATGTTTCAGGTAGTATAGCCTTCACCACAGCATCTCCAGGCTCTTTCCTATCTGTCACATGCTCAGTGTGAACCTGCTCTCATCTGTGAAGAGAACAGGTCCAATGGCGGACCAGCCAATTCTGGTGTTCACTGGTGAATGCCAATCGAGTGGCACAGTGTTTGGTTGAGAGCACAGGTCCCACTCGAGGACATCTGGCCCTTGTGTCTGCTGGAGGATATTTTGTAGGGCTCTGGCAGTTCTCCTCCTGTTTCTCCTTGCACAATGGAGCAGATACCAGTACTGCCCGGGTTGATGCCCGTTTACGGCTCTCTCCTGTTCCATCGTGTACCGGCCTGTTTCCTGGTATCTCCTCCATGCTCTTAAGGCTGAACTGGGAGATACAACAAACCTCCTTGTCAGGTCACGTGTGGATGTGACATCCTGGTGGAGCTGGACTACCTTTGCAACCTGGATGGGCTGCAGGTACTGCCTTATTCTACTAGTAGGGACGAGGACACTAGCGAAACGCAACACTAGAGAAGAATCAGAGGACGGATAAAGAGAGCAATTGTCTGTGACCAGTGACCACCACCTGCAAACCTGCAATGACATTTGGCACAGTCGGGAATCGAACCAGCAACCTTCCGACTACAAGTCTGACTCCCTAACTGCTGTGCCATCTGTGGTTGCCTTGCTGTTGCCTCCAGTCACCTGTTGTCACTTTCATTTTTACTATAACAGGTGACATGGCTTATGCTTCCTACCTGGAGAAATTGATATCCTTGAAGTTGAATTGACTTGGTGTTATTCTGTAATGATTGCATATTCCCTTAATTTGAGCACTGTATAATAAAGCAGTTGTACACCACAGTGTGTGATACATTCGTAGTGTCGACAAATCTAAAATTGTTATGCAAGCCAGCTAATTGGCATTTCAGTTATTTATTTTACGTGTTTTTAATGGACATTCCTTTATCCAAAATGTATGTTGACAATGTCCGACTAGATATGTCAAATGTGTATGAATGATGTCTTGCCATGGCTTAGTGTCAACCAATCACAATGCTTTTTATCTGCTAATGCCACCTCGGGCTGCCCTGTTTGTTTTATCTGCTGGGTTCCTCTTTCTCACTGGGCCATTACCCTCCCCCCATTTGTAGAATCTGCTCCCTGAACGCTGCGCTCCACGCTCGACAGAAGCAGCGGAAAGGAAGCAGGAAATCAAAGCAGGATGGAAGAGGAAAAGGCCGGTTAACAGACAACAAGCCAACTGCCACAGAGAAGAGGACTGGAGTTAACAAGACCAGCAAGAAGCAGCGACGCAGACTGACCGGGAAGAGGGAACATCACAAGGACTGAGAGCAGAGATAACATACTACAATACTGTGTCTTTCTTGTTGGACCAGGATCATAAACAGCCATGATGGACATTTTGGAGAAGATTATGCAGCATCATCACCAATACATGCTACCCACAGTCATTTCCATTAGAACAATTGTCTAGTATATTTTTGGAGATGTTGCATTTCATACAATGTGTAGCTTGTGTCTTAAAACATTGAAATTAAAAAAATTGCTTTCATGTCTCATTTTACAATATATCCTTGTATAAATGATATTTGTCAGTGTATGAATTCCCTATTCCATAGTCAATTGTTAGATAGGAAACCTGATGGTCAGAAAATTGCATTGTCATATATTTGCTTGTGAAATAGAATTATTTAGAATAGATAATAGAATTTCAAATAGAATTGAAATAAATGACAATCCAACTCCAAAAAGATTAATTTGTTTTAATAGACATATTGACATACTCCTGTGCCCTCATGTTTGGATACCAACAAACATTTTACATAAGGATCTACCTCATGTATGCTAATCTCATACATTAGCAGTGTTTATTTATTTACGCAAACCTGAGCCAACGTGTGCCATCTGTCACAAGCATTTCATTTAGCTTTCTAAAGCCTGTGATATCTAATACAGCCCAGAGTAGAGGAACTTTAATGCTACATATTGGATCTAGGTCTGTCGGACTAATAGGCTTTCTAACGTTGAGTGGCGCCAACATGGCTGGTAGTGGGGCATCAGTTTCATCCATTGTTGAAACAGCCAATCAGATACTCCTGAGAGCGGCAGCCTGAGGGGCTCGGGGAACAGGCACGTGTTTGGGGTCTGATGATCATTCTTCTTCCACTCAATGGCATATTCTCAGTTTAACTGACGGCTGTGGACTCCTCTGTCAGGTATGGTTAATAACATTTTTCTTTGAAAGTTAACTGGAGAATAAACTAGAAAATTATAAATATAAAATCTATCAATTAATTCTTCCGTACTTTGACATAAATGTTCATGCGCTTGGATAGTCAAGTGAAGTAACAATATTTTGGAGAGTTCTGATATCAATCAGTATTGTGTTTCACTATACTGTGTGTGTGTGTGTGTGTGTGCGTGTGTGCGTGCGTGCGTGCGTGCGTGCGTGCGTGAGTGTGAGAGAGCTTTGTTTAAGAGTTCCATGTGGATAAAATCTGCTAAAGCTTTACGTTACTACCACAACTGTATTGTAATAATTTCAAATTGTTTTTTCAAAAACAACATTGGAAGGATCTCTTTTTTATGGACTACTATAGATGTTTGGAAATGGCTTTAGTACTGGTACTACATTTTATTTGATTCTAGCACATGTTCTAATTGGTGGTGTTTTAGGGTTATTGAATGGCCTGTTTGATTACAGGTGTCGATGCTCATCAGTGTTCTCAGAGAGATGCGATGACGGAGCGATTACCGCCTCTGGACCCACTATGCCCAACTTCGGAGATGACCTCATCTGCCCCAAGTTCCAGCCCAACATCTTCGACTCCTCCCGCTGCCACGACTGCCTGCGCCAGAAGCACTTGCACCCAGGCACCGGCACGGCTGTGTCACTACCGCTGAGCCCCAAGGAGGAGCCACGTGAAGGCAGCGCACCTCCAACAGCACCACCAGTAGTACCAGGAACACAGGTGGAGGAGAGGGACCCCGGCACCAAGGTGAGAGACTGGAGTCAAACAGAGTGAGAGGCCTTTATGAGAGCAGTGAGTGATGGGGTTAACTGGGCGAGGTGGGGACAGGCTCAAGAAAAGATCAGGCAATGATGTCAGTCATGGACAGTGTTGGGTATAGTTACTTTTAGGATTACTTTTTAGTTACTTGATGAGTTCACAAGTTTTGGGAAGTCCCTAATTGAGACAAAATGATCAGGTAAATGGAGTTCATATCTTACTGGTGACCATGATTGAAATGTTCTTTACTCTGTCTATTTGTTTTATAGGTCACTGTTAAGATATGAACTCCATTTACCTGATAATTTTGTCTTAATTAGCCACTTCCCAAAACTTGTGAACTCATCAAGTAACTAAAAAGTAATCCTAAAAGTAACTATACCCAACACTGGTCATGGATCAATACACAACAGGAAGCAGTAGCTGTAATAATGTATCCCTTCAATCTACTACTGTCAAGTAGCTTGTATCGTTTTGGAAGGGTTCTCTATTGAACCCTTAACACTCAAGAGTGATGTAGATGGATCAGAAAGGGCACAATATTACATGATGGACTAGAAAACCATTTGTAAGGTATTATCCTGTGGTGTGTTTGGGTGTGATGAATTGAGGAGAACAAGGAGGATGGAGGAAAGCGAGATGGGGAAGGCACTGTAGAGAATGTTAACATTACAAATTAATGAAGGGAGATCATTTACTGGCCTTTTGGGAATCACTGGTAACATTATACCTGAAGGCAGGTAATAGAAGGCTCTGGCCGATATCTAAGGGCCGATATATATGTTAAGATAGCTACAGTATAAAGCCACATCACTTTATTGGTATCATAGTATTCTTCATGTTTTACATTGTATATACTCTACCTTCTGTTGAAGTCAAACCTAACATCATTGTATTATAGGTGTTCATACACTGGCTATAGTAACCAGGTTATCAGCAAAAACTCATACTTATGACATGGTAAAATGTTGTAATTCTTAGCTAATTATATAATTGTTGTAATTAGTATTAGATAATCATTCAATTTCAATACATCCCAATCCATAAACTATTTGCAACTAATGACTAATCTCTAAGATCTTGAGTTGCACGTCTTTGTGATGTATGGTGACATATATAATAGTTAAAACTAGGTATTTTGTAGCCTTATTTGTAATTGATGTATATAATAAGTACTTTAATATAAAATTACTGTATAAAGAGCCTACAGATGTTTTCATGATAAATCAATTTAAATTAAATGTATTTTCTTTCATTTTACGTAAAAATGTTTTTTTAATATTGTGTTACTTCAAACAACAGCATTTAATTTACCTTCACAATCAAATGAATTTACATATTCAAGTCAAACTGCATATAAATTCTAAGTTAATCCAGAAAGGTTGTACTGTACAGACTTCGGCCACTTCATCAGATACACCTGTTCAACTGCTCAATAACACAAGTATGTAATCAGCCAATCATGTGGCAGCAAGTGAATGCATTTAGGCCTGTAAACATGGTAAAGACAACCTGCTGAAATTCAAACCACCGGGAATAATGGGCTGGTTTGAGTATTTCAGAAAGTGCTGATGTACTGGGATTTTCCAGCACAACCATCTCTACGGTTTACAGAGAATGGTCAGCAGTTCTCTGTGCGAAAATGCATTTTTGATGGCAGAGGTAAGAGGAGAGTGGCCAGACTGGTTTGAGCTGATAGAAAGGCAACAGTAACTCAAATAACCACAACCAAGGTATGCAGAAGAGCATCTATGAACGCACAACACGTCGAACCTTGAAGCAGATGGGCTACAGCAGCAGAAGCCCGCACCAGGTCCCACTTCTGTCAGCTAAGAACAGGAAACCGAGGCTACAATTTGCATGGGCCCACCAAAATTGGGCAATTTAACTTTAGAAAACATTGCCTGATCCGATGAGTCTCAATTTCTGCTGTGACATTCAGATGGTAGGGTCAGAATTTGTGTGTAAACAACATGAAAGCATGGATCCCTCCTGCATTTTATCAACGTTTCATGCTGCTGGTGGTGGTGTAATGGTGTGGGGGATATTTGCCCACTTTGGGACCCTTAGTACCAACTGAGCATTGTATGGATGCCACAGCCTACTTGAGTATTGTTGCTGACCATATCCATCCCTTTATGACCACAGTGTACCCATTTTGTTATGGCTACTTTCAGCAGGATAACATATCACAAAACTTACATAATCTCAAACTGGTTTCTTGAACAAATAATGACAATAAGTTCACTGCACTCAAATGGATTCCACAGTCACACGATCTCAATCCAGTTGAGCACCTTTATGATGTGGTGGAACTAGAGATTCGCATCATGGATGTGCACCTGACAAATCTGCAGCAACAATGTCAATATGGACCAAAATCTCGAAGGATCTTTCCAGCACCTTCTTGAATCTATGCCACGAAGAGTGAAGGCAGTTCTGAAGGCAAAAGAGGGTCCAATCCAGTATTAGCAAGATCTACCTAATGAAGTGGCCAGCAAGTGTATATTTCAAGAAAAAAACAAGTATGAAATAATAATGAGGAGAAGCACGGTCTAGGTAGAGTTACAACTGTGTAACACTAATCGAGAGACAGACAGAAAATGTTAGTGTGAGACAGAGGTCTAGAGGAGCAGAGTATTAAGACAGAGGGCAGACCCTGTGTACGTGAACTTCACCATGTGGAAATTCATCTATTAAGAAAGAATTGAAGTCGATCATCCAGGTTTGATGATGTAGGCTGAGTTTAACTTGTCTTCATTTTTTAATGCGTTACTTTAAATGAATAATGCCTTAATCATGTATCTCAGTAAATTTCGTTTTGTCTATTCCAAAAAAAAGTCCTTTTAGTACAATTGAGAAACAGTATTTTTGTTAATCTTTTCTTTTTTTAAATGGAATTTTATTACGCGCATCATTGTCACTTTCCTCCAGTGTCAGTTAACATGGCATTACCTGTTACCATATTGGCTGATGTTGTGATTGGTCTGTGTTCGCACTGACATATCAGGAGGACTCTGATGGCCTGTCAACGGTGAGCAGCTACTGTGATGTCAGAATAGGACGGCTGGGTTATGAGGAGAGCTCTGTTTGCATCCTGAGCCCAGACTGTGACCTCTACATTCGTGACGACGACAGCACCGACAGGTACCATTTAGAATATATTGTGTCTGAAATATTTAGAAATTCATGTTTAGTACATTGAATGCTTGTGGAGTTCATGCACTTGTGTTGATATCACCAGAGACTTGAGATTTGATTGGGCTTAATGCTTGTATATTTCGTGTTTGATGTGGGGATTTCATCTACAAACTAAATACCAAAAGCTAGTTAATCTGGTAATAAGCCACATATTGCCATGGTAGCGACAGGACAATTTGATTTCCTCATTCTCTGACCACTTTTTGATTACCACTCTTTGTTGTTTCCTTGTCCAGCTGTCTTGACCACAGTGACAGCACAGAGTGCAGTGGCTCTGTAACCACAGAGGATCATTACCTGCCTGCCCGCCGCTCCTCAAGCCACTGCAGAATGACCCGCCTTGGCCCACCGCCTCACCGTCCCAACTCAAAAGCATGGATGGAGGAGGGTGACAGCAGGGGAAGCTTCGGCAGACACCCAGGTGAGGACCGAAGTTAACCACACATATCCAATTACTGTCATAGGTGTTATTTACATGATGTTGTCAGGTATCTACTCAGTGTCATATGTTGATCTATTGATTGTGCCTTTCGACTGTGTGGAAGTGTCTACAACAGGGCTGCCCAACCCTGTTTCTGGAGATCTACCATCCTGTAAGTTTTCACTTCAACCCTAATTCAGCACACCTGATTATAATAATATGTGTTGCCCATAACAATGGTTGGAGAGAACCTACAGGGCAGTAGATTTCCAGGAATATGGTTGGGCAGCCCTGGTCTACAAAGACTGCTGTGTTGACACCCTCTCCATGTACAAATAATTAGCAAACTTGTTGAAACATCCCTCCTATATGATTGTGTATTTTTTCTTCCTTATTTAGGCTTAAAAGAAGAAAGGAATCGTGAAAGTGGTTACTTCTCTCTTGGAAAGGCAGGAGGAGCTCGCTCTGTCAGGAATCAGAGCCCGCCTCCTGTTTTCCGCCATTTAGAGAGAGGACACCCACTCTATAGTCACAGGAGCCCTGAGCCTAAAGCAACGATCCCCTTCAGGAACCCTAACTTGGGGTTGGCATCAGAGCGGCTATACCCGGAGATATTAAACCCAGAAATGCCTCTGGATGTCCCTGAATTGGACCCATTTGATCTCGCCATCGAGGTCGAGGCTCAGGTGGGAGCTCGCTCCCCAAGCCCCACCCCTTTTAAGATTGCAGAATCCCTGGCCTCCACTAACCGGAAGGGTTTAAACCACTCCCACAGCAGGGGAAACTCCCCTTCCTATCAGCAGTCAGTGCAACTCAATTCCCAGAGACAAGGCTCCACTCTATCTCGCTCCGCCTCACCTACACGAAGCTCCTCTTCATTCAAACGAAGTGAATCTACCACCTCACTCAACAAACAGGATTTAGACTCAAGAAGCTGGTCTCATTCGCGGGACCAGACATCTAGAGGCCCCTCACAGACCTCTTATGGACGAGGTGTTGATTTTGGAGGCATAAATAAAAACTTAAAATCGATGGCGAGTTCAGTTGGTTCTATATCACAGAGTAACTCTGTTGCAGGTTTTAAAAGTGCACTGCGCAAGAATGAAAAAAATAGCTCCACAAATGGTTATCGTCATGACACTCGAAGCGGCGCGCCTCCGAGGATGAGTTCCGACAGTCCAAGCCAATCCCTGCTCCATAAATCTGAAAGAAATAGCTCTGTAAATGGTCGCATGCGTGACAGTCGAAGCTCATCTCCCTTGAGGACTGGTTATGACACATCCAGCCAAACCCTGCTTCACAAATCAGATGGCAACAGCAAAGTGAATGGTCGTGAGAGTCGAAATTCTTCTCCTTTAAGGAGAAGTAACGATGCCACTAGCCAGTCTCAACTTCACAAATATGAAAGAAACAGCTCTCTTGATGGTCGTATTCGGCACAGCGGACGAAGTGGCTCTCCTATCAGGGAAGGTTATGATGCCGAAAGTCAGTATCTTCGAAAATCTTATTCAAGAAATGACTTAAATGATCAAGCTTGTGAAATTGGCAGTTCTTCCCTTTCTAGACGGGGCCATGACGCTCCTAGACAATCCCTGTTACATAAAAGTGAAAAAAACAGCTATGGAACAGTTCGAGGTCCTGACGGTCAAAGCTCTTCTGCTGGCAAAAGCTATCATGCACCGAACCAAGCTATCCTGCGCAAAAGTGAATCCAACAGCTACCTGAATGGTCACAATCAAGATAGTCAAAGCTCCCCCCCTTCGAGAAGGGTCAACAATGCACCTAGCCAATCATTGCTTAGTAAATCTGAGTTGAAAAGCTCTGTCAGAAATCCACATCATGAAAGTCATAACTCTTCTCCTTCAAGGAGAAGCTATGATGATCGAAGCCCATCACCTCGGCACAACATTGAATCCAATAGCTACCGGAATATTCCACATCGAAACAGTCGAAGTTCCTCCACTTCAAGGGGCTACAATGCCCCTAGCCAATCGCTACTTCATAAATCAGAGATTAACAACACTGACAGATTTTCTAGTCGTAGCTCCTCTCCATCAAGGAGGAGACAAGACACTGCCAGCCAATCACAACTGCATAAATCTAACAACAGTGAGGTCCTCAACAATCAAAGCCACTACAATCGCACATCCTCTCCATCAAGAAGAGGTAATGACCCACCAGGTGAGTTACATAGGAAAACAACCATTGGTGGTGAATCCAGCCTTTCCTACAAGAGAACAAGCACTTACAGTGATGCTCGGCCTGACAACAACCCCTCTCTGGGTTCCTGGCGAGGATCCAGTCACTCAGTACGTAGCACCACTCCCTACAGAGAGGAAAGAGATAACAGATCACCCAACCGCTCTCCGAAGGCCTCTACTGTCACCTGGGAAACCTCTAGGAGTAGCCATAGTAGGCGGGGTCTGGAGACGCGTAGCTCCTCGCCAGACACCCTGCAACTGACCAACCACAACCAAATTCCCTCCCTTCAGATGCAAAGGCACACCTCCTCCCAGAGTTCCGTGGAGTCCTCCGAGTCTGGCCAGCTGTCGGTAGGGTCAGCGGGGAGGAATAGGGAGGAGTATGCTATGCTGGCAGATCTGCCAAAGGTCAAGCCTGTCCTCCAAAGGGAGGCGCCTGGTCATGAAGGACGGAACCGCCCTTCCGGGAAACAGGAACTCTTCAAACCAGCCAGGTTTGGGTTTTCCACAGTTAATGGATAAATGTGTATGAAAATGAGGATGTAATGGGTTTCTCCTTCTGTCTTTAGCTGTGCCGTTATTATGTTGTTACTGACAATTATTTAATATGTTTTATCTAAAGTAATTGTCTGATGTTTTAGCCACTCGCTCTCTAAGCAGCCCTCCAGCGAGCGGCTGGATAACTCACGGGACCTGGAGAGAGACCATGCAGGATGGCAGAACAGCAGCAGTGGAAGGCTCTCGAGAGCACACTCATCCAGCTCTTTGCACATGCAGGTACATGCTGTGTTATTTCCTTTCAGCAAGCTAAGAGCAGCTCAGAAAAATGCCCAAAGAAAATTGGTATGACACTTCTGTAAAAAAGTATGACACTTCTGTAAATTGCTGTGGTTTTATGTTAGATACTCTGTGAGAAGGTAGGGTTTAGTGGTCTCAGCTGGAAAATGTACTGCTAGAGTTTGGGTTTGGATGCAACCTACTGCAATTTCAGCAACATTTTCATTTTCCTGTTCAATAAAATATAAAGATACAGATATGAGATAAGGTGCCTGGATTAGTACCTACTTGGCTCACAGTAGAAAAACATGATTTGGTTGAGATAGAGGGATATGAAATGTTTTCTATCAACAGGAAACAATCAAAGGGTGGGGGGGTTGCATTATATATTGACAGAAGATATCATTGTAAAATAGTTAATGAAATGTCTTTTACTCTAGATACAATCATGGAATGCATCACAGTACAAATTGAAATGGAAAAATCTAAAAATATTCTAATTAGTTGCATTTATAGGAAACCAG
>JACXGM010012806.1:0-11338 GCA_016801145.1 Umbra pygmaea
TTTTTTGAGTATGCACTAACATTAATGCGGGTACTCCACTTAGGCAATAGCTGGTTTTATATAATGAGCACGTGGGGGGTTGGGTGTTTAACATTTGTGTTGGGTGTTTAACATTTGTAACACATTGAATAGCTGAGTGGCCATCAATGCAGGTCTGGGCGAGGGGAGATTACGTGTCACCTTTACAAAAATGATCGGGGGCGCGCTTTATGCGCTAAAATACGGTAGCTTTCAACTTGGGGCGATGAAATCACGATGCGACCTCTACATCGAGATGTCTGTCAGCCATCGCCGATGGACGATGACATCATCTATCGGCCCAACCCTACAACACACCACGCAGGCCTTGTCAACACAAATACACACATACTCGTTATGATTTAGTTATTAAGAAAATGTTTACTTTAAATCATCTTGCCATCCTCTGTCTCAACGCTTTCCAGGCTGAAGGAGCTGCTCCTGAAGGAGCGGTCAGAGCACTCAGGTCTGCAGGCTCACGTGGAGCAGCTGGAGCAGAGGTGCCAGAGCTCTGGGCTGCAGCTGGAGCAAGCTCTGCAACGTGAGGAGCAACACACAGTGGCGCTGCACAGCCTGGAGGACAGGATGTCACACAGCGAAGCCCTCAGGGCCCGCCAGCAGGCTGAGGAGGTAGCTACAATCACTACCTCCTTATTTAGGCCCACGGGATACTACACTACCCACTGCTGCATTGTTAACACAGATACAGGTACATCCTGGACAATAAAGAGAGTTTTTTTTTACCATGAACAGTACATACACTGAGGTGTTACCATCAACACATACTGTACACATACATTTGGGCATTTTCACTTAGGGGTGTACTCACTTGTTACCAGCGGTTTAATAATAATAAGTTTATTTAATATAGCACCTTTTACAGACAAAGTCACAAAGTGCTTCACAATAAGAACATGACAACAATACAGTGAGGTTCGTCCAAAAATTATTAAAAGGACTAAAACAATTGATTATAAAATCAAAAAGGTTTAGACCTTGGCTGTTAAACCATTACATCAACAGTACATATAATGAGTAGTTACCATCAACAGTACATATACTGAGTAGTTACCATCAACAGAACATATAATGTGGAGTTACCATCAACAGTACATATACTGAGGAGTTAACATCAACAGTACCAATACTGAGGAGTTACCATCAACAGTACATATACTGAGGAGTTATTATCAACAGTACATATACTGAGGAGTTATTATCAACAGTACATATACTGAAGAGTTGCTACGAACAGCCCAGGGACAGGGACAGGACCATGTAATGAAATCTGAAAGGGCGTGTGCCACCTATGGTATGTAGGCTGTAACATAACTATATCCAAGGTTGGGAAGACATTCGCTGCCAACGTTCTTTTCACCACCTTGCTAGTCTGGTGGCGATACGTTTCATGGTGGTGTTTGACCTGTTGATGACCTTTCAGATGAAGAGGAGCCATCAGCTGGAGAACAAAGCGTCGGCCCTGATGAGAGAACTGGACATCCAGAAGGCCGCGCAGCGGCAGCATAAAGAAAAGCTACGGCAGCTACATGAACTGCTGGTCTCCAGGGAACAAGAACACCGGTACATTATAATACCCTTTTACACAGCAAACACAGTGTTTGTTAGCTAGTTCTGTTGATAGGGTTTAAATTCTATTAATTGCAACTTTCAGTCAGCCGGCGAGTGTTTGACATTGCCGCACCGTTTCACAGGAAGGCGATGGAAGGTCGGCTGGCGCCGGGCGGGGCAGAGTTCCAGGAGGCGGTGGCCAAGGGGGTGGCTGTTGTAGAGCAGAGACATGCCCAGAGGAGGGCTGAGCTGGAGGACAAATTGGCCCAGAGCACCAGGCAGTACGCTACCCTAGAGGACGAGTTCCGCATGGCTCTCACCATCGAGGCTGCTCGATACACTGAGGTCTGCACCGCAAACAACTTCACTTTTGACCTTTTCCTGTTATGTGGTAGTATTTTGTATGGTAGTGTCTTGTGTATGTGAAATGTTAATGTTGAATCACCAAACGTTAAACTTTTAATGGAAAATTAGCTTTATGAAAACACAGATTTTACAATAGCTGACATACATTTGAATGATTGAAATGGATTAGGTTAATATTCTAATTCCTTACGGGAAGAACTAACAGCGTTTCCCCTGTGGGGGGCCTTCTGTAGGTGGAGCAGAGCTGTGAGCGCCTGAGTGCAGAGCTGTCTGAGGTGAAATCCGCCCTGTCTCACACCCAGCAGAAAGAGAGACAGGCGGCCAGTCTGGTGCAGGAGCTCACCTCCATGGTCAAGGAGCAGAAGAGCCGCATCACAGAGATCAGCAAAGCCAAGCGAGATGCTGTCACTGAGCTCAAGGTACAGCAAGGGAGGTCGGGTTGCATCGATCTACTGTTAGGGGGCTGGGGGAGGTGCAGATTCCAAATGTACGGAAATACCGTCCGACAAAGGCTAATCCGTTCGTTAACCTCATAGCATATCCAGAGCAATTTATATTAAGTACAGAGACATCCCCCTGGAGAAACTTAGGGTAAAGTGTAGGGCTGTAACAGTACATGGGTACGTAACCGTACCGTACTCAATGGGGTGCTATTCGCGGGTTCACACATGAACCTGAATACATAGAACTTTAAATTATAAATAAATGGCTAGCAACTGTATTTTTAATACTTATTTAAAAAATCTGATTAATATGAAATGTGCATTATTTTAAATATTCCATCAAACAAATGACTTGGCCTGGCTACATTAATATGTATGTCTATTTTCCAGGGCACAACATGTGGAAAATAAATAATGTAGCTATGTGGCAATGCATGTGCAAAATGTACGTTATAAGAGTTTTCTAAAATGTTAGGTTTGGTTGCAGGCTTCACAATGTTACTTTGTCCATATAGTAATTTGGTGGCAGAGGCAGTTGTGGAAACAAACAACTCCTCACTCCACACTGTCTCCTCACTGTATTCAAGCAGTCCTGTCAGCAGTCAGATCAATCTGATCATGCCAAAGAAATTAAAAAGAAATTGTGCCCATCTTTTGCCAATTACACTAAATATTAACTTTTTTCTATAATTCTTTGCACTGTACCACAATACGTACCATACCTTGACCCTCGAACTGCAATACGTACCATACCGTGGGTTAGGTGTACTGTTACACCCCTAATAAAGTGCCTTGCTCAAGGACACAATGACATTTGGCACAGTGGGGAAGCGAACTGGCGACCTTCCAACTACATTTGACTCCCTAACCACTGAGCCATTTGATGCCCAATTTCCCAATATTAGTGTGTTTGGGTTAGGATCTAAGATGAGGTAAAGTGTATCTGGTGGAGAATGGAAGCAAAGTGTTTGGGGTGATCTGGGGTGCATCTGAATGTGCGTGTGGTCGTTCAGGCCCGGGTGCGGTCGCTGGAGGCCGGGTTGGAGGAAGACCGACGCCTGCAGCTGCAGCTGGAGCTGGTGAAGAAGGACAAGGCCAGGCTGCTCTCCCAACTCACGGCCCAGGAGTCTGTTATAGATGGGCTCAGGGCCGAGAGGAGGATCTGGGGTCAGGAGCTGGCTCAACAAGGTGAATACTGATCTATGTACAGTGTAGCCCAACAGTTTAATCTTGACTCCTATCAATTTAATTTGATCATTTTAAAACAAAACTTAAATACGTTTCACTACACTTTGTAATACAAAAACATTGGATTGCTTTTAACAGAATTTACCCTCTTTTGCACTCTGGCTGACCATTCACACAGGAGCTTCTCTGTCCCAGGATCGAGGTCGCCTGGAGGCCAGGATCGAGGTGCTGGCGTCTGAACTGGAGAGCCAGAAGAAACAGAACGAGCAAGTCAACGATGCCCTCCGGATCAAGGTCAAGGTTATTGACGACCAGACGGAGAGCATCCGCAAGCTCAAACAGGTACTCGACACTGATGACTCGACACAAAGGGCTGTGCTTCCAGCTTGGTTGAATGCGGTAGTTTTCACTCGCATATTTTCAATATTGATTAGGGAAAAGTAATACAACTGTGTGAAAATTTAGATTTATGTTGATCAAATGATGTTAAAGGGTGTCATTCCCTCTGAGCCCTAACCTGTCTCCTTGACGCCTAACCTGTCTCACTGAGACCTTACCTGTCTCCAGGGCATGCAATAACATATGATAATAAACGTCAAAGAGCAGAAGTTCAGCCCCCCCAGTTCTGAAACAACCCCTATTCAGAACACTTGAATCCTCTGGGCCTCTTCACCCCTCCTTAATCACAGCGGTGTTGGTGAACTAGTGTCTTCAGGAAGTTGTTTGAAGCAACCTGGGCTTTCTATAGGACATTATGGGGCGCAGATGGCTCAGTGGGTAGGGAGTCCGACTTGTAGTCAGAAGGTTGCCAGTTCGATTCCCGACTGAGCCAAATGTCGTTGTGTCCTTGGGCAAGACACTACCCTAATTGCTCCCAGGTCATTGCTGTAAATAAGAAATTGTTCTTAGTCAACTCACCTGGTTAAATAAAGGTTAAATAAAAAATAAAAAAATAAACATTAGATCAGCAGTCCTGTTACTCACTTTGAAGTCTCCTCCTCTCTATAAGAGTGACCTTTAAGCCTTTATAAACCAGACAGTTGAGGTGCACTTGATTTCAGTGGTAGAGTAATGGCATCTTTTTCAATTTCACACTGTGTTCCTCCTCCCCGTTGGTCTCCTTCACCCAGGGCCTCCAGGAGCGTGATGAGCAGACCAGGAAACAGCGTGAGGAGAACCTGCAGGCCCAGCGGCGGCTGCAGCAGCAGATAGCGGAGGAGACGGCTGCGGCTCACGACCTGAGAGACGCTGTGGAGCAGCTCAGCCAGCGCAAGGAGCAGCTCAAACAGCAGCTAGGTGAAAAGGACTTGGAGCTGGACCAGGTTAAGGCTGCCTACAGGTTGGTCAATTCTTGTTCAAATTACAGAATATACACTGCATAGAGTAGCAAATCATTGTCCCATTAAACTACTTTTTTCCAATTTATTTTAAATATCATTAAGTACTTGTTCTACAGCTTTTGGAAACTGGTCATTGAAAACAAAACATAGTTCTGTTTCCACTCCAAATCCAAGACACTGCAACTACAAAAATAATATGGATTTTACCTCCATTCTTTCAGAGAAATCAAACAGAGTTTCTACAGCAGAGCACTGTGTGTAGCTAATTCAAAAATACAAATAGGAAACATAAATAATAATTACATTCAACCATTAATTATTCATTTATCATGGATTTGAATTGCCCTATGGCAGTGGTTCCCAAACGTGGTTCCCAAACGTCCCACAGTTTAACTGTAGCTCTGAACTAGTAAAGCAGATTCATTAATCAATGAGTTGTTAATTAGCAGATAAATTGAAGCAGGTGAGAGCTCAGCAGTAGGTGACTAGGTGGGGGTACTCGAGGAGAGGTTTGGGAACCACTGCCCTATGGGAACCACTGCCCTATGGGAACCACTGCCCTATGGGAACCACTGCCCTATGGGAACCACTGCCCTATGGGAACCACTGCCCTATGGGAACCACTGCCCTATGGGAACCACTGCCCTATGGGAACCAAAACATCTAGCTTAAGGTCTCTGCAAAACATTCCAAGGAGTGAGGGGCATGGTTGACAAAATCAGTTTTCTCTAACACTGAATGAGTCTGAGGTATGTCTTATGCTAATAAGTCTTGTGAGCACGTTTCATAGCCGCCAATTTTCCAATTTATTTTTGAGGTAAGGTCATTTGGAAGTTTATCCATTAAAGCCTGATATGCAAATATCAACCAGTGTCTGACCCTTCTGGGACTCAAAGAGTCTGAGGCAACTGGAGTTTGTAAAAGACGATGAGTGTGGAAGTTCGTACCAGTGAAAAAACATAGCGCTGAGTGATGGACTGAATCCAGGAATCTTAGCACTGATGCTGAAGCATGCTTATATAACACGTCATCATAGGCAACCACAAAGAGAGCTTCTACAATTTCAATTTTATGCTGATAAGACAGACACTATTTGTTTCTATAAAATAATCAAATTTATATCATAATTGTAGGAGGGAACACATTCCATAAGAGAACTGTCAAAGGTACTAATCTTGACATCATCTCAAGACACTGCCCACTGATCAAAATATTTTGAAAGACATCTTTTCAACATCTATTCAACACCTTTTCAATGTCTTTTCAATGTCTTCTCAACCACAAAGACATCTTTTCAACATATTTTCAACCTTATTGCTTAGAGAGAAATAAACTGCCCGGTTATTATTTGCTGCTTCTACGTTCTCTTCTGCAGTGCTTCCAGTAAGAAGTGGCAGGACAAGGCTGACCTGCTGACCTGTCTGGAGAGCCAGGTGAAGCGCATGAAGGAGAGCTTCGACTCTAAAGAGAGCCGACTGCTGGCAGAAAAAGACAAGGCTTCACAGGAACACAAGTAGGCCAACAAACTGACCTTCGGCAGCAGAACACCTGTGATGGGCCCATCTAGTCCAGCTGTCTGTCATCAGAATAATAGAAATATATTCTTTAGCAGAGACGGGAATTTGTTGCTAAGTCCCAAACGGACCCCTCCACCCGCCACTCGAACCTCTGCCTTCAATTTGCACAAGTGTCCCAAAGCTGTGTAAGGGCTATTTAGACCCTCCGATACCCACTTCGAGTGAGTGTGCACCGATATAGTCTCTGCTAAGGAAGTAGAATCCCATTGGGCACTAGTTAATTCTGAGCTTGCTCAATTTTGGTCAAGAATTGGAATGGCAGGCCCAATATGATGTGCATTTGTCAGACACATAAACAAAACTAAATATGTTAAATTATGTTAGTTTTTTCATCTTAAATGTTACGATTGATTTGAAAATTAGAAATCCATACTTGTTCCATAAATTAACAAGGAACATGAATTAGACCATTCTAAGTCAGGAGTATGTGCTGAAGTTGACGTGTTTACCCAACCACTAGCCACCCTGGGCGATGTCACCCTCGAGTTTAATCAGCAACACGTGTCCCAGGAGGGCACTCTGTGGTCAGGATTCACTGAGTATGTAGAAAATGCATCATTATTTTGTGCATTTCTGGTACGGTGGTGTTTCAAACAGGGTATCTTTAAGTGAAAAAGCTGAGAACCTGTTGTTGTGTCCTTTAAAATGAATTTTATTGAAAAGGGGTGTTTTTGGTACTGATTCTAAATTACCAAAATATAAAATAGCCTCTTCTCCCTTTTCGGTGAGATAAAGCATACCTTTCCAAAGATCACTCACACATGAGACCTAATCATTTTTAAAAGCCTGCAGGTCAGACTAATTGTGGTGTAACAGTTTGTTTGGGGTTTCCAACCCAGGGCCGCAGTGGAACAGCTACACAGTGTGGATGATGCATTTCGGCGACAGCTTGAATCCCTGCAGGCATCCCATCAGACCGAGCTCCTACGACTGGCCAATGACAAACAGAGACAGATTGAACAGGCCAATCAGAAGGTAATGGTTACCAGGCACTAGACTGCCCAATGACAGAGACAGATTGAGCAGGCCAATCAGAAGGTAATGGTTACCAGGCACTAGACTGGCCAATGGCAAACAGAGACAAATTGAGCAGGCCAATCAGAAGGTAATGGTTACCAGGCACTAGACTGCCTTGTTCTTCGAATTCTGAGGTGTGGATGCTAGCCTGAGATTCTAGTTCTCCAAAGCTAGTGTACGGTACATATAGTGACATTATTACTTAGAGCAGGGGTCTTCAACCTGGGGCCGCGGCCCCGTAGGGATATGTGAAGCCACTGCAGGCCTCCTTGGGAAGAGCTCCCAAAAGTATTAATTTAACAAAATATTATTGGTGGCAAGGAGACAATTATGTAATGCCTACAGTGTGAATGTCACAAGGCTTTTCTGCATTATTTATGCAAATGGCTGAGAGAGATTTGTTAAGGTGGTGATTTATTAAGGTGGATATTCTGTGTGTTTTGAATTCAGGTGCTACAGGTGGAGGAGGAGATGCGTCAGCTCCTAGAGGAGACCGAGGCTGAGAAGAGAACCATGGAGGACAAGATAAGACGTCTTACCAGTGTTCTGAAAGACTTCTGAATAAAGCCAGCGTTGTAAAGTCAGCTTGGTTCACCCATTTTTGGAAGTTCCTAATTCAATCCTAAATGATCAGGCAAGGACAACGGACAACTAACCAGTGACCATAATAAATCTGTTTTTAATCTGTTTTCATTTCATATATCACTTAGTAATGTACTCCCTTTACCTCATCATTTTGGTCTTTATTAGGAACTTAGTAAACTCAGATGAACCCAGAAATCTAGTTTTACTTTGTACTTTTACTTTGTACTTTTTACAACTCTGAATACAGCTGATATTTGCTACTTGTAAACACTTTATGTAATGTGTTTCTACTTTGCTATTATACTGATAATAGCATTTATTATTGAGAAATGTGAATGGTGTATAGTTTACAAATTACTGTTCATATGATAGACAACTTTTTGACTTTTATGGTTAGGCCAGTTTGAAATGAGATGATGTAAATATTTTTTTAATTTATTGCCAAATAGACATTTTTATCAAGCTAAATAAAGGCAGTTTTTTGTGTTCTGATTTTAGAAAGTGTAAAGAATTAACTTATTAGTAATGGGGATTGAAGGGTGGAGCAGCGCATGGGTGGGAGGCATTTTGGGTTGCTATAGCAACTGTAATCCAACGTCACTTCCGTTCATTTTAAAAACCGTGAAACAGAATTGCTGTCCTCTTGAGGTAAATAAACTGAATGAAGATAATTGTAGTTTCTCTCAACAATCACTTCACGACACAAGAAGCAAGTTATAAAACAACAGCTATACAGAGACAGACTCAAGAATATTTTCTCACCCGGAGCTCGAGACAATGGCTGAGTCTATGTGCTCGAGCTTACCGAACAGTGGAGCATCGAGTCGCCATGAGAAAAGTTTGGGTCTCCTCACAATCAAGTTCGTGACTCTCCTCCAAGAGGCCAAGGACGGCGTACTTGACCTTAAAGTGGTCAGTTGTCAAAACTCGCTTCACTTCACTTCATGTTTGTCTTCATGTAATGTTTTGTCTTTGTCAGTGTCTAATCATACAGTCACCTGAATAAGGCAAGTTTTCCCCATTAATTCCTACAGGACAGTACTAGCTAGGTATGTCTTCAACTTATCGTATTGACAATCGTCAACGTTTTGAGGTGATCACAGAAATACTAAGTTTTAAAGAACCCTACGGTAGCTGGAATTAAGTTCGCTTTTCCTTGCTTCTTGCCAACTTTAATTTCCGTCAAATTGACGGACTTTCCACTATTAGACTTTAGACAGTTACAGTACTGTACAGTAATGTACCTTCATAAAAGAGCCCAACTGTATGAGCAACATGTAGTTCTTTCCGTAAATTAGCTGGTTAACTACTGTATAACTTGCTACTGATTGCTAAAACTAGGTAACAACAGGAAAATAATCAGGGAACATTCCATCGTTACTAGAGGAATTATGGAAGTAGTATATAATGTGTTATATTACAGTACATTTTATGTTAATTTAGGCTAGTTATGTGACCAAGATAACCATAACAGATACAACGTGTCTGTTATTCAAAATGTATCTACTGTACTGTACCCTGATTAACCTCTCAAATGATGAATTGTATTGAATAAAATGCCCTATCAAGTAAATGATGCGTTTTTATGTATTTTAACATCCAATAGATTAAAGTCAGGTAGTTTATTAGTTGTCTTATTCATTCTAACTTCCCCTCAGCATCTAGTTCCTGACCAAGTTTCTTCCTTTACAGTGATTTGTAATGGTTGGTTGGTTAATGCAGGGTAGACTGCACCCGTTTGCTTATGCCCGTCTTGACAAACTGGCTGTTTTTACAGTTTTCAACTCTCACTGAATCTGGAGGATATACATTTCCCTCTCTACTTGCGCGCCAGCCCAGACCAATGTTTTTATTATTACCCAGCAGGCAGGCGCGCCCCCCCTTCCATTGTAAGAAGTCTAGTTAGTCTTCATGTGCCAAGTTTTCAGTTTGTCATTTCTTAGAGCCTGGTGGTTGGTTCTGCTCATACAGAACTAACTGGTTTCATTCCACACGATCTATTGCGACTGTACCACGTTCCTCATTTATGTTCTCAGTAATGATACATCACGCTTAAACCAGCACTTTTGCTTCTATACGAAGTTAATGATTGGCTGATTGAATGCATGTTCTTAGGCTATTAAGACAATCCTAGGTAGGACAGCACTCTGGTAAAATACTTCATGCCTTGTTGTCGCAGGAACGTACTTGGGAGCAGAACTTCAGCTTGCAAATAATACAGTGGGTTTGAAACTCACTAACAAGTCAAAATGGCCACACAAATAAATTAGCTTTTATTAATTAATTTCATAACTGACAATCTTTCAAGCAGTGAGTTCAGGTTGACGTCTGCAGGTTGAGGACCAGCGATCTAAGACCATGGCGAAGCCCATTTTTCCTCAGTGATGTTCACTACAGGTTTTTTCAATCTATTGACAGGCGGCTGACAGCTTGGCCGTGCGACAGAAGAGGAGGATCTATGACATCACCAACGTTCTGGAAGGGGTTGGACTCATCGAGAAGAAAACCAAGAACATCATCCAGTGGAGGTGAGTTTGGTTCCCAGGGATCGTTAGTCGTTCTGCTCATTTTAATTAACGAGAGAACTGTGAAGAGTAACTTCACACCTAAACGCCACACAGACAAGCTTCCTAACTCCCAAACGCTTTCTGCGCCAGAGGGGAGAACCTGGCCTGTCAGACAGCGGAGGTGCTGGAGCAGGTGGAGGAGCTGAAGGCCCAGCTATGTGATCTGGAAGAGCAGGAGAAGGCGCTGGACAGACAGAAGGCCTGGCTGGAGCAGAGCATCAAACACATGAACGAAGACCACATCACCAGCAGATATCCTTCAGTGTTCTCCCTCACTGGGGTGTATGGGGTGCTCACTGACCAGGTTGGTGGGTTGGGTGTCCCCGATTGATCACTCAAGTAATATCAGTATAAAAAACAGTCATTGCTATCAAATAGTCACTAGGCTATTTCTTGTGATTTGTCTGAATAATTAACCAATCTGCTTGGGTAGGTTGCGCATAATGAGCAGGGCAGGTTGTCAGTACAGGACAGAAAAATAGCCAGTTGCAACATACGTGCCATTCAAACTTGATGCAGCTGTGGGAAAACATTACAAACCAAGGAGAATGCTGATTTTTATTCGAAACATCTAGGGCAGATTAAAAGCGTCTGCCCCTCTGTATCGGACAGTTCTTCTATTTTGTTTATATGAAAATAACTTTTGTATCGGTTTATCCCTAAGATGT
>JACXGM010012806.1:11438-23746 GCA_016801145.1 Umbra pygmaea
TAAAATATGAGTCTGGTTCAACTATAAAATATGAGTCTGGTTCAACTATAAAATATGAGCCTGGTTCAACTATAAAATATGAGTCTGGTTCAACTATAAAATATGAGTCTGGTTCAACTATAAAATATGAGTCTGGTTCAACTATAAAATATGAGTCTGGTTCAACTATAAAATATGAGTCTGGTTCAACTATAAAATATGAGTCTGGTTCAACTATAAAATATGAGTCTGGTTCAACTATAAAATATGAGTCCGGTTCAATTACTGTGTAAAAGAATCTTATCGAACTTTGTCTGTCCTGCAATTGTTGAGAGGATGCAGATGTCACAAAGTCGGGGAAATTAGACATGACAACTTGGGACAGAAAAAAAATAGAGGTAAAATAAATTCTACAAAAATGTTGGCTAAAATTTACCCCAGAAATCAAATATGTAGGTGTGGTCTGGTGTGTAATTTCATGTAAATCAGTATATTATTATACCAACATTTGATACACAGGTTTCAAATACTATCAATACTCAACGAATCTAAGAGAATTAATATCAAGCACACATGGGTGGTATAAGGGCACATTGCTCTTGATCTGTGTCATTCCGTGGTAACATTTGCACACATACTGAGAACCTGGTCATGGAGCCACTGCTTGTTGTAGTTTGCACTACGTGTAAAAACATACATCCTGGTAGTGAAAGAAAAGTAAATCGATCGGTCTCCTCCCTCATCTATTTTTTCCCCAGACACCTACATTACTATGGTTTACATGTGTTTTATAAGAAGACCAATGTCATTCAAGCTGTAATTTCATACATGCTCTCTAGCAGTCAGTTATCCAGTAGGGGGCAGAACACTGTCTATTTCCTCAGGTAAGATGCTAGCTGGATTACTATAGCTGCAAGCTGCCAAATACTACAGCATACTACTACTAACAATGCTGTATGACAATCATTTTTGTATTCAGTAATTCAGTGATCTCTGAATTTTGATTTGTGAGTTTGCAATCATTAAGGTCTAGACCCTAAATGTTTGGGTATATTCAATGAGTGTGAAATTGGGTATTGCAGTTTTGTATGTTTCCTATTGTTTTATAGAAAAGGCTTTGTTTCTAAAAACTCACATGAGGAAATTCTTATCCAATCCTTTAGAAATGAGATAGAATTACAAACATTAAGCATGTCAGTTCAGATCTGCACTCATTGTTTGCTTAATTCTCAAGATCTAGTTTTTCCAGTTGAAGATTATCACACTTTGCTCCAATCCAGAGCCCTCAGTCTTTCCTTAACGTTGCCGCCCACTTATAAATATGTAACTCATGAGGACATCTGTGATGCCTTCACTGGGAACACCCTCCTGGCTGTGGTCGCCCCCTCCGGAACACAGCTGGAGGTGCCAGTGCCAGAGACGGTAAGTTGTGAGACGTGTGCTACACCATGAACATTTAGCCGTTTAAGTGTTTCAGATTTAAATAGCAGGAAATGAACATTGTTTGAACTTCAGAGTCATAGCTGGTTATAAATGTAAGTACTGCGGGGCAGCAAGGTGGCCTAGTGGCTGACTGGTATCTATCAGGGCCCTGGTTCAAATCCCTGAATGCCCAGGTGAAAACTGTTGTTCTGCCTGTGAGCAAGACCGTTAAACCTAATTGCTTGTTTGTTGCTATGAATAACAATTACTCCTTAGTCAGCTTCCGTCATTAAACTACAGTGAAAATAAAATGGTCAGGCAAAGAATAGTAAAAACACAACATCAATTTAGGACTTTATAAAATAATTCTATACTTTTAACATTTTAGTATTTTTAGAGCATTTCCAAGTCTCTTGAGTTAACTTTCTATGGCCCGTAGGGTCAGAGTGGCCAGAGGCGGTACCAGGTGAACCTACGCAGCACGTCGGCTCCCATCCAGGTGATGCTCATCAACAGAGATTCTGGATCCTCCAGACCCGTGGTGTTCTCTGTGCCTCCCCCGGAGGACGTGTCTGTCATGCCCACTCCGCCTACTACCCCCGCGGGCCTGCAGAGGTTCCTGCCCCCCTATGTCCAGTCCCCCGTCCCTGTGACACATCACATCTCTGATCACAAGGTGGCGCTGCAACGCCAGCACAACGAGGATATCTTAACCTCAACTCCTCCCGAAGATCACATGGGTGAGGAAAGCCTGGACGTAATACGCTCCTTCAGTCACATACCCTAACACTATTTCTTCAGTCAGTCTTCTTAGAACTTGACTTAAAACCCAACTGTAACCCTAACCACATGGATAACATTATGCTTAAGCACAGCCTTGAATTAAGACAAGCAAGTTTATCTAGTCACAGGAGAGCCCACAGACATCTGTGAAATGACAGTGATTTATTGTCTTTAAAAAACATTTGACCAGGTTTTTTTTACTTAGAACTAATTAATAGCAATAACTATATTCTACACCTTTTTTTTTTCTCAGCCTGTGGTAATCACAAAGAATGTAGTTACAGATTGAAGAGACTTGTGACAGTAAATTTTTATCCAAAATCAAAAACAAATGAGGGAATCAGTCATGCCAAACTCCTGTTGACCCTTTTTGACCTTCCCGTCCTCCTGTAGAATGCCACCCCCAGTTAGCAGCTGGCCCGGAGTCACAACAGCCCCTGATTGGCACGTCGGTCCACCCGCAGCAGTGGATTCTGGGAGGACACTCGGGCCAGGAGCTCCAGTCCATGCTGGACGTCAGCAGCCTGTTGAAACTTAGCAACGCCGGAGACCAGATTAAGGAGGAGAAAGAGAGTGAAAGAGGGGAGTGCAGGGGGAGGGAAATGAAGGAAGAAAGGGGGAGGACAGTGAAGGAATGCGGCCTGCCTCTTGAACCTAATGGGCGTTTTGGCTCCTGGCGTGTTGTTCTTACAGATGTGTTTTCTGTGTCTCTAGGTGTGGCTGACCTGATCGATGAGCTGATGTCCTCTGATGGTGAGCAGCAATAGTTTGGAGATCTTTATTTTTTTCGTGTTTTCTTTTTGTGTCCAACTCGCAGTCATGGACTTGCCTCGTATGGGGGTGGGAGTGTTGTCAATAGAGACCGGTCCTTTGTTGACATCTCGCCCTCTTGGTATACCATGACCAGGATTTGAACTCATGGCCGCAATAGTGCTTCTGGGCTGATATTGCACCGGTCAAGAGATCTGTTTTTAATTGTCTGCTGCTGCTTCTTAGTTTAGCTTAGGATTAACAATGTTCTTCTGGCAGAGACTCAGTTTTTAATTACCTTCCATATATCAATAAAACCAGCTGCTGCTATGCTTTTCATTAGTTAATATGAATTGGACAATCATTTTGCTGGTTGATTGGTTGTTTGTTAAATAATAATATTGTTTAGTTAGATTTCCCAAAAAGTGAGGAAAGTTTACAAACTTGGGCAACAACGGCACCTAGCCAAGCTCAATTTCATTGTGAAAACAACCAATTGTTGACTTTCCCTGGTGGAAATATATTGAACAAAACGATAAACCTTACATGGAAAGT
The DNA here is from genome assembly GCA_016801145.1 of Umbra pygmaea. NCBI lineage: Eukaryota > Metazoa > Chordata > Actinopteri > Esociformes > Umbridae > Umbra > Umbra pygmaea. Next base: position 14,928 of record JACXGM010012806.1, read on the forward strand.
TTTGGTCCAATATTTCACGAGATTAAATAAAAGATACAAGACGTCAACGCCTTGCAGGTGTGGGATGGTCTTAGATCGATCACGAGTCCTCCAAGCATGCGTCGCCAAGCCGTCCGATTCTTATTACACTATTGGTAAATGTGGAAGGCTTAAGGCGGTACATATGTGGGAGGAATTACACATTTGCCAATTCACAGGAACCTTTCCTTTACACAAGCAGTTGCAAGAGTGGCTCACCCATCCGACCCGAGCAGTGATGTATCAATTTGTGCTGCCCCTAGCAGAACACCCAGGCTCAACTAGAGTGCCCCGGCCCGGAGTCTAACCCATTTTGACGTCACTTTGGCGCGCACCCGGTCGGTTAAGTATACTGCAGGCATAACCCTGTCTGTACCGCATTTGTACTGCGGCATCCAGAGGACCCAGACTACTTTTTGGTAGCGTGAAATATTACAGCTAATGCTAGGCCTAAAAACAATAAATATTCCTTTCAACAAGATGCTGAAATTTACATTTAGCTGACTGACTTTTTCATAGAGTAGCTTACATGGGCTCCCGTATCCCTGCTCTGAATTATAGTCATTTCAGCCACACCCCAAGTTGCTCCACAGGGATAAAGTGCCTTGTTCAAGGACAAAACAACCTTTGGCACAGTCGGAAATCGAACCGGCAGCCTTCCGACTAAAATCCTGACTCCCTAATCACTGAGCCATCTGTATATAATTGTGAATATATGTAAGCAGCCTAATAACAGCAGTTAGCAGTGCACTATCGGACATACAATACCCCCTTGTGCCTTATTTCTTATCTTTATTGTGTGTTCCAGTGTTTCCCCTGCTTCGTCTGTCCCCCAACGCTGGTGTGGACTACAACTTCAACCTGGATGACACAGAGGGAGTCTGCGACCTGTTCGACGTCCAGATCCTCAACTACTGACAATGAGAGGGGGGTGTGTTCTAACAATCAACAGGGGATCGTTTTCCTCTAACTTACTGAAGGTTTTTCCCAGTTGTCTTGCCTAATATAAGCCTACAATCGTTATTAGCGCACTGCCTGTTTTGAAGCCAAATAATTGCAGTGTTAATAATATTTATTGGGTTTCAAACACTTGACATGTTTTCACCCGCTAGATACCACTCATTTATTATGCCAAGCTATCAGTCATCTCCGTTTACATCGTTGGTATTCTATCAGAACCTCTTCTCCAGAGCAACCTACAGGGACCGTTAGTGTCACAACGACAAAAGCGCAACAGTGGATAATTTATCCATGTCAACTTGGGATTTGGACCAGCGACCCAGCATGCAATTCACTTGGCAACCTGGCGAGGACCGTATGTCAGTGTGAATTATGAAAAATGGATGAGATGCGATAGGAGAAGCTGCTTGATAACATTTCATAGACTGAAATAGTCTATTCTCTTCAGATTCACTGAGTTCAAGAAGAGTCCAAGAGGGAAGTAAATCGTTCATGTGTGGGGGATGCATGAAATGTACAAAGATTAGTGCGGTCGTTTTCTTATTTTCTGGAAAGAAAATAGTTAGGTTAGGGGAGTACTGGGCTACGTTCTCCAGAAATGTGTAACAACGGAGTTGACCTACTGCCTGATTCTGATATCCATCTTTGTTTTCTGCATTGCACTATATGGGCTTGTTGGCCAAACAGCCTTTCAAGTACACACATTTTGGTGTGTATTTGAGTTGTCTTTATGTATTACGGAAAAACCTTCCACAGTTAAGTTGCGTTGATGACATATTTCTCTTCCAATAAATAAGAGTGCGGACAGGGGTAATATGCGCTGATAATGTTCAGCGCTGACACATTCTCTTCTACAGGACTGTAGAAAGTGTCAGGAATGTTCCTTGGGTTGTTAAGATGTTTGGTAAAATGGTGTGACTGTCCCTGGACAAGGATTTCTAGTAATGTCAAAAGACCAGTTGGTGGTAAAAAGCTGAAATTGGGCTACCGATGTGAACTTGATTATATTGAACATCTTTGTAAATGAATGTGCAACTGCCAATGTTTGCTCTGTTAGAAATTTTTCCTTAACTATTTATGGTTACTAGTTATTTTTTCAGGATTTGAAACTTTCTAACTGCCTGATGAGAAAGAAGGATTTGATCTGCCTTAACAATTATTGGTCTGAATTTGTATAGACCAACATGGGGTGCCTTGTGTAAAGCATTGTATATGTACAGAGTTTTTGTCCTAATCAAAGTGTTTTTGTTATATTTTGTTTATTTGCACATTTTGTTGCTTTTATATTAAACTAATTCAACCGGTTGTGGGCTGCTAGTAATGTTTAATTGCGTTGTTAAGCTGTGCTGTGAATGCATCCAAAATGGTTAGGAGACGTGTATCTTTGACAAGTACAGAGGTTATGGTGACGCACGGGTGTTCCAAGATTGCAACCAACTCATCAGCATTTTAACAGACTTACAATAAATTCTTAGAATCATTTATTTAATGCTATTTATTTCAGTTTCTTTTAAACCAGCTTGTATAAACAGTCTTGTTGCTCAACATTCAAGGGTGTGCAATCTTGAGGTGTTAGCAGATGAGAGAACTGTTGACATTCTTGAATTATTTTGTGGTGGAAAGAGTAGTTACCACAGTATATTTTGGCCTGGAGCTTGGACCGATCACATAAACATGCATGCCACATTAATGGAGCAGATGGCTCTGAGATTTGCAGTGCTCTTAGATCATAAAGAAGAGGAGGAAAGGATATTCAGATTTTCCCTTCAATGCTTCCAAGTTAAATGAAATCAAGTATGGTACAAACAGAATTTTTGTATTCCCTTAATCTTTAAACAACTGTGTTTAGCTTGTGGGATTGTGTCTCATTTAAAGACTCTTCATTGTTCCCAGGGCTGCATCTCAAATATAAATACTTAAAAAATGTTGGCACACTTGACAAAGATGAGCATAAAAAGGCTCCATTAAAGAAAGTAAACAAGCTAATGCAGTAGCTGAGGGTGTATGCTTATTTTTTACTTTTTAAAAAGGTCAGTGTAAAAATTGTAGGCACACCTATGGATTCTTATTCGGTCTGCATTAAAAATATTTTAATGAACATGTAAGTTTTGAAAAAGCATTAAGTAGTGTTTGCATTGTAATACATCTAATTTAAAACGCATAAACACCAATTAATACTTATTATTTATTTATTATTTCCCCATTTTGTCACCTCCCATTTGGTTTTGTCCAATTTTTCCCACTAACCTTGCCCTATTGACAGATGTGGGATGGTGAAGGTCGCTCATCAGGCTTGTAATTTCATCATTGTAGGGGCATGGCCATTTGGTCTTCTGTGTTACAAAATGTTTTAGGGCACAAAGGCCATTGGGTGAAATAAGATGATTTGGGTCTTAAAAATAACTTGCATATCTGAATAAAAAAACAAGCATGACATGAAAACATTTATTAACTTTTTAATATGCGACCCACCACCTATATCTGGGCTTATTGTCACCAGTCTTTAATTTTTTTTTACATTTCTGAAAGTATAGATTTAGAGCTTTCAAATGACATTTCAATCACTGTAATTGGAGAAACAATAGGACTTGTATGATGCTTTAACTGTTGACACAACTGAAATTCTGTGATATTCCCCCTTAAAATTTTGCCAGGTAGAGGAGCCTACTGGAACTATTCATAAAATATTTGTATAAAATCATACATGTGCTTACTGGAAAAACAAAAGGGTGTGCCATCAGTGGCCCATCACTCTGAACAGGGCCGTTTGAAGGAATTTGGGGGCCCCAAGCAAAATGGACATGGAGGCCCCCCCAACCTGCACCCAAAACCTACAGGAACCACAGCATAGCCGTAAAGTTTAAGTTCACCCACACTTTATATAAATAAATAAATGGTTTACAGTGCATAAACTGCGCATAAAAAATGTTTAAAGTGCAAATACTTGTGTATAATTAAATGTTTACTAATTATAAGTAGTGCTGTAAATTAACAGTATTGTAACACACATTGGCCCTCATTTATCAAACGTGCGTAGAAACCAGTGTAGATCTGAGTGCAGAAATCATCTTACGACGAGACTCACGTGTGATTTACAAAACATTCCTATCACTCTAATTCCAACGTACGAATGAGCGGCTGTTGATAAATCAGACGGTTGAAAACAATCGTAGTTTAAATATCACGCCCACAAATATGCACAGAGTAGAGGCCTCGCCCTTAGAATTTACGACATGGATAAGCGAAATCCGGCAAAGAAAAGGATTTTCTCTGAGGTAAAATAAAGACGCCCAGGTCTCAGGTGCAGGCCAACCGCTTTTACCACATTTTATTTGGAAGCTTAAAATCAGGCGTCAATTGTTAAAGGAAAATGCGGTGTTGACTGAGGTTACTGCTATATTCATTGAAAGCGATTAACGAGAACCTAAAGTGTATTTCAAATAAATTAATTATTTTCACTAAACATTCCACGTTGTATTTTTTAAGTAGCTTTCTTACCCAATATAGCACTTACTATGTTAGAAGCTCAGAATAAGATCCTGTCTTCTTCGTAGAGCCCCCAATGTTGGCTGTTGTGGCCACTGAGCTTCATTGAAGGGCACCGTTCTTCATCGCAATATCGTGGAGAACCCCGCATGCCACAATTATGTTGCAGGCCTGCTCTGGTGTGTATAGCAGTCCCACACCCCACCCCGCTTACCCAAGACAGAGCCACCTGCCCTTGAGCAAACCTATACATCACTCCACTGTGGTTCGTGTGCGGACTGTTGAACCCTCGCTCTTGCTTGTTTCAGGATTTGCAAGCGGTGTTAGGTACTCAGTCAGGGCATAATCTTTTTCACCAAGAGAAATTACATCCAACTGTTTCAACAAGAACTATGTAGAACAATTATAATAATTGTACAAGGGCGTAACTCACAGAGGAGATGACTCCAGCCATGCAGTGCTCCCTCCTCGTTCCAATGCTGCAGTTTAGAAAAAGAAAGAGATGCGCGTGACGCGTCCCACCCGGCCACCGGGCTACCATATTCAGAACAAACATCCTAGCATCATATGATCTGAACGTTGATTGAATTAAAGCTTTTGCGATTGATAAATCAAATCATTCATGGATGGTGGCTACAGACTCAGTACAATCAATCGCCCAATTCGCCCCAATTGGAAACCCAGCAATCTCATAAAATTGTCTTTTAATCATAGTTTGAATATACCAGAAAGGGACTTCATAGACGCCAAAACTGCTGGCATACTTCGACTATTGTTGGCTGTGATATACCTGTCCCTGATCTCTCGCTGAAAGGTCCCAATGTAGAGAGCGCGCATTAAGGTCCTCCAGATCTGCCATGGCTTCGACTACAGGACTGCCAATATATATATATTATTTGATTGAAATTGTTGTTTGCCTAATTTCTGCCCTCATGTTCTAGGCCACCCCGAAGTGAAAGGGAAAAAATAAACCACATAATAGGGAACGGCTTCTGCAATGTAGAGTAGTAATATGGAAGATGTATTTTTGTTATGTGTGAATTAATAATTTAATGTTTTGATTTAAGACATTTTCATAAAACCTTTCCTCTAGGCTATGGTTGGGGAGACTCCTGGCAATAAAAAAATGTAAAACCTTTTCTTGAAATGAACTTTCTTTTGATATAAGAAACATATATGTGCACTAATTTATAATACAATTTATATATTTTCACTAATAGTGACAAGACTATATTATTACACTTAATGCAAGAATTATGAGTGTTACAATTCACCCCTTAATGTGGGCAATTGTAAGTGTTTGTGGGCCACTGTAACACTGAAAAATCAGTCATATTTATACACTGTATCTCAAACAAAACCACACCTAAAAGTACTTACATTACCACTATATTATCTAATAATGTTACTTAAGATTTTATTTTCGATCAGGCATCATATGCATTCAAAAGGAGAAATTTATTTTAGCAGAAGACTAAATAATTATTATAGTCGCCATCCCACAGATCTGTCCAAGGAGTTGCGTTCATTTTTAACCGATAACCTAGAGATAAAATGGCTGTTAGTTTAAATTCACATCATATACACTTTAGATAGCAGAAGAAAAATACTGTAATCCAAAAGGTAACTTTAATTCCTCAAAATCTGTTTTTTGTTGAAAACAGGTGAAATGGTCCTGCTCATTTTCCACAGGCAGAGAGAATCCTACTGAGCATGTGCAGAGTAAGGGCCATCACTATAGCTTGTTTCTGATGGGAGGAACTTAGTGTTTCAATTGAACCCTGTTACATTGGTCCCCGGTCTCCCCTATTTCATGTAGTTTGACCAAATCAGTTATTTTGCAATAATAATACTAATGTAAATTAGTTAATTTACTTCTTAAATTAAAACGCCCAGTTTGTAGAGGGAACCAAAACTAATCATATAGCTGTATATTTTGTTATTTTACATTTTTGAGACATACTGTAGCTGCAGCCATAGCCTATAGGCTTATGTTTACAAACTTATCGCAAGATTCTATAGAAATTATTTTATTTATTAAATATTGTTAGTTTATACATCATTCTGTTCTGTATAGATCTACTTATCTTTAGACCAATGGATGAAGCAAACTGTTTCAAAGGAGGGAGGATTATAGAGGGAGTGTCAGGGGAGTGGGAGAGGGAGTGTCAGGGGAGTGGGAGAGGGAGTGTCAGGGGAGTGGGAGAGGGAGTGTCAGGGGAGTGGGAGAGGGAGTGTCAGGGGAGTGGGAGAGGGAGTGTCAGGGGAGTGGAAGAGGGAGTGTCAGGCGTTACTGTGGCAATGGCAAATGGCACTAATGCTAAGAATAAGGGTGCGTTTACATTACGGTAGATGTCAGCCACATACTGTATACTAGACCTCTCAGCAAAAGGTAGAGACAAAATCGTTTCCATAGTGGTTGTATTTACATTGTCATGTCTCGAGACGGTAATCACGCATTTGTGTGTGTTATGGAATGTCCTTCGAGACTTCTCGAGCTGGGTGCGTGAGCACGACGTTCAGAAACCAGACCAATCCATTGACGTACACGTGAAGATTTTTCCTGCGATACACATTTCTCAAGATGTTGTGCATTTACATTTGCACAGCCTAAGGTGGGATCTTTTTAAATCCTCTCGTACGCTACATCGGGAGGTCGCGTGAAATGTAGCGGCTATTTGAGAGAGACCCCCAAGTTTACACACAACAATAAGTTTACACACTAGAATTTTGTCTCATCTCAAACTTTTCTTGAGAGGTCTAGAATATTCAGCTGAATGCTATCACAATGTAAACGCACCCCAAGTAGTATTTGTCAATGGTGATTTCTTACCGGTGTGTGTTAGATGGTCATACGATTGTTAGATAAATCCCACATTTTTATGTGTAAGCACATTATTAATTCCGGCCGTAAGTACACATTTAGAATTGTATATATGCACACTTGATAAATGAGGCTCCAGTTATGTACAAGTCACATACCTACCCAAGAAGATTGGCAGCTGTAATGTCTGATACACCTGAATTAAATTTGCTGTTGAATATCTAATCAATGTATATGAACAAGAGGAATACCAATCACATATAAATATTTATTTTCCTTTGTGGTGGGATACCTTCACAAAATACGCACAACATGAATCCAAACTTGAATGGGACCTTTCAAAGTCAAGAAGGTGTAGAGTTTGCCTAGAAGCCCTGACCTCTGGTTAATAGTATCCTGGCTTGACCCTAATCTCATTGATTCAAGTCCGCTCTTTGACCTGGCTCAAACGGCTTGGGACCCTAAATGTATCATACCAAAGTTAAATTCATAAAATTTCCTTTCAAATTAGTGACACAGTACTACACTTCACTGCTGAGCAACTGTCTTGGCATGGCAGCAGTCCCCTAAGGCAATGTGGCATATCCAAGCTATCTTCTCACCTGCTCCTAATTGCACCAACCGAAGACACATTTTTGAGGTGACACACGGTCCAGATCAAATATCTGCTGTAGGCAACTTTTTAAATAGTGTTTTTTGGGCAGTTCTAGTGGAGTGAGCACACATCGAACAAACAAGCTCTCTACTTGTACTGCTTCATACCAAGGAGATTTAGATCCTCGTCAGACAGTTAGACAGCTACTGTAATAGTACAGTACAATAAAAAAAGGGTTCTAGCAAGGTTCTTCATTGGATCTGAGCGTTCCATTTGAAACCATGTACAGGTAAATAACCTTTTAGGTACACAGATGGTTCTCTCTTGAAGCAATGGTTCTTTAGGGGTAAAGCATTTCCTAACCTATTAAAACATGATTAGCTTTCCATGTAACCTCTGACATAATTATCTCTGGTGGTACAGTGGTTAGTACATGGTTCTTTTATTTCAGAGACCTGAGTTCAATACCACATGCAACATTTAGGAAAAAAATAATTCCATCTTCATTTGCAAATATTGCAGAAAGTATATATTTCCTTAAAATAGTTAGGGCATTTCCCATTACAGATATAGACTGCAAGGTCTACAGTATCTATTGATTGATTATTTAAGCAACCACTGGTTGAAGCTGTTCAATCCCTCCAAAGTTGTTAAACACCTCTTTCTGGTGGTTCCAGGGAGAACTCTTTCTATGCTCTTTAATGCAGGGTTCTTACAGTGACAAGAACGGTTCTTTAAAAAGCAACGTGATCTCTCAGAAATCCGTGATACTACCACGGATACTTAACTTCAAACTCCGTGGCAGTTCCACGGAATGGCTGAATATTCCGTGGAACTGCCACGGATCCACTTTGCATATATTCTGTTTTCTATACCAACGCGATGCAGACGTGTTGCAATTGCGAGTTCGAATCCATGCGGACACTTTGCATATAT
>JACXGM010012807.1:0-23646 GCA_016801145.1 Umbra pygmaea
TTTAAATCCAGTGTGACCTCTTCAGCTTTGCCTCTGCCACTTGAAGATGTCGTGGAGGCAGAGTTGAACAGTTACCTGTTGACCCCTGTCATTGATGGAGAGGATGATCCCTTGGCCTGGTGGAAGGTGCACAACATTCACTTTCCACAACTGTGCAAGATAGCCCGCAAATATCTTTGTGTGCCAGCCACAAGTGCCTTCTCAGAGCGTCTGTTCAGCACTGGAGGGAATATAGTGACTTGCACTCGCTCATCCTTAAAGCCAGCAAAAGTAGATATGCTGGTCTTCCTAGCAAAAAACCTGTAAGCTAGGATAGAGAGAGATAGAGATGTCTTATTTATTTTTTATATACCTATTACTTTTTATTTATTTGTTACGTTGTGTTATCTTTGATTTACCTAAATATTTTCGAAGAGGTACAGCAGGTATTTGCTCTCCTTTATTTTTCTGCACTTTGTGTGTAATGTTACTGACTTGAGAGATCAGGAAGATGTGTGTATATTTTTGATTTATTATTATTTATTTATTTAAAGACTGTCTAGCAGTTCACAAATGGCGTTTAAAAAGTGCAATCCACATGTTATATAATGTTTCTTAAAGTAAACTGAGTGTGGTAAAGCCACAGACATTTTTTTTTCTTTTTTTATATTTATGTTCTGATGTTTACAAGATTGGTTTTGAAGTTCAAATATATTATTGTGATTGAAGTAGTTAAATAAAAATGTTATTCAGCAATTCATGCATCAACTCATGTCATTATAACAGTCATTATAAAGAACAGTTTCATACAGAAGACAGAGCTTAAAAAATAATCGCATATCAAATCGCAATCGCAATATTGGTGAAATAAATCGCAATTAGATTATTTTCCAAAATCGTTCAGCCCTACTAGGCTGGAGTCATAGAAATTGAGTAGCTACTTAACACAGAAACACAAAAGACAAAGGCTCCAGCATAATATGTAGCATTATACGCAACAGACAAACGAAGCGACCGGCGTAATTTATAATTTGGACCAATCAACATGGACCTAGGAAAAGGGAAAATGGAAAGACCCTGCTCTGGAGTAGGAGCTAAATGGTTATAGGAAGGGTGGTGCGAGGAACTAAATAATCCCGCACTTTCTTCTATCGGAACACAAGAAAAAAAGGGTTATAGGAACGTTATGTTCTAGGAACTGCAAAAATCCCTGCGGTCGGAAAGCGGCTATAGTCTCAATCACTAGATTTAAGTCTTCTGCAATATATAATGATGTTCATTTTTTAAATTATGGTCTAGTTGATTATCAAATCGGCGATAAAGCAAAGAGGTCTTTAGGGTGTGGCTATGTTCAGTTTTTCTGGTAAGTAAGGGTAAGTTGTTTAGACCTCCCTCTCGTCTAAAATCATCATATCCGCAACCAAGATGTCTTTTCCCGTAACGGCAAATTCAATTACCCAAATCCGATCTGCACAAACCAATGGGTGACGTCACACATGCTACATCCAGTGATATGAACAGTGCCTTGCGAAAGTATTCGCCCCCCTTGAACTTTTCGACCTTTTGCCACATTTCAGGCTTTAAACATAAAGATATGAAACTGTACATTTTTGGGAAGAATCAACAACAAGTGGGACACAATCATGAAGTGGAACAAAATCTATCGGATATTTCAAACTTTTTTAACAAATAAAAAACTGAAAAATTGGGCGTGCAAAATTATTCAGCCCCCTTAGGTTAATACTTTGTAGCGCCACCTTTTGCTGCGATTACAGCTGTAATTCGCTTGGGGTATGTCTCTATTAGTTTTGCACATCGAGAGACTGACATTTTTGCCCATTCCTCCTTGCAAAACAGCTCAAGCTAAGTGAGGTTGGATGGAGAGCGTTTGTGAACAGCAGTTTTCAGTTCTTTCCACAGATTCTTGATTGGATTCAGGTCTGGACTTTGACTTGGCCATTCGAACACCTGGATATATTTATTTGTGAACCATTTCATTGTGGATTTTGCTTTATTTTTGGATCATTGTCTTGTTGGAAGACAAATCTCTGTCCAAGTCTCAGGTCTTTTGCAGACTCCATCAGGGTTTCTTCCAGAATGGTCCTGTATTTGGCTCCATCCAACTTCCCTGCTGAAGAGAAGCAGGTCCAAACCATGATGCTGCCACCACCATGTTTGACAATGGGGATGGTGTGTTCAGGGTGATGAGCTGTGTTGCTTTTATGCCAAACATAACGTTTTGCATTGTTCCCAAAAAGTTCCATTTTGGTTTCATCTGACCAGAGCACCTTCTTCCACATGTTTGATGTGTATACCAGGTGACTTGTGGCAAACTTTAAACAACACTTTTTATAAATATATCTTTCAAAAATGGCTTTCTTCTTGCCACTGTTCCATAAAGGCCAGGGCCCGTACTCATAAAGATTCTAAGAATCCTCTTAGAAAACCCCTAATTTCGCTTAAAAACTTTTACGTAGGAGTCTTAGCTTAAGATCAATTCCAGACCCATCTAAGAGCAACTCTGAGCAAGGAAAAGACAAAAACTCTTATCTTAGTGAGGAGGCGGGGCTGACCCCGTTGCTATGTATGACACAATCTGTTGAAGACTGTGATTGGTTGGTTGTCCAAGAAGGAAACAACTGAGCGATTTTAAGTATTCCGTGAAACTGTCACGGATTTAGAAGTTAAGGATCCGTGGGAGTTTCACAGAATTTTCGGCCATTCCGTGAAACTGCCACAGAGTTTGAAGTTAAGTGTCCGTGGTAGTATCACGTATTTCGGAGATCACGTTGAAGAATTCGGATGTGGGTTCCATCAATTACTCTGACAACAAGGCTGCTATATTCATAAATGCAATTTTTTATGCCTGCAAGGTGGGAATGTCCAGTGGAAAGGAAATGCACTGCGACACAATAAGAGGTTCTGAAAGTGCTGTAATTGTTTGTGTGATCACTCTGATTACAGAAGGTTGTGACAGACCCAAATCATCACTGCCACATTGTTGCATTTTCCCAGTTGCCAAATATCTTAATATAGTGACTACTTTCATTTCTGGCACTATGACATTTCTGCGCTGTGTCGGAGATGTTACCGTGTCTCTGATAAGATCGGTGACAAACATGATCCCTGCACGATCTAATCTATAGCGTATTGACTCACTGTCATTCATTGTCTGCAACACATTTCTTCTCCCTCTTCGTAATTCCGCCGTCTTCTCCTCTACTGAAGGAACTCTTAAGCCTCTTAAAAGTCCTCGTCTGTACTCCTACCAATTTTGGACTTAGGACCTCTTTTAAGAGTTAATTTGTGTTTTAGTCTAAATCAATTTAGTGATTTTTTTATTTTAAGAGTAAACGCCCACATTTCTAAGAATTTTCTTAGAATTTTCTCACTAGGAGCTACTCTTTGCATTAAGATTCTTTATGAATACGGGCCCAGATTTGTGCAGTATACGACTGATTGTTGTACTATGGACAGACTCGCCCACCTCAGCTGTAGATCTCTGCAGTTCATCCAGAGTGATCATGGGCCTCTTGGCTGCATCTCTGATCAGTCTTCTCCTTGTATGAGCTGAAAGTTTAGAGGGACGGCCTGGTCTTGGTAGATTTGCAGTGGTCTTATACTCCTTCCATTTCAATATTATCGCTTGCACAGTGCTCCTTGGGATGTTTAAAGCTTGGGAAATATTTATGTATCCAAATCGGCTTTAAACTTCTCCACAACAATATCTCGGACCTGCCTGGTGTGTTCCTTGTTCTTCATGATGCGCTCTGTGCTTTCAACGGACCTCTGAGACTATCACAGAGCAGGTGCATTTATACAGAGACTTGATTACATACAGGTGGATTCTATTTATCATCATTAGTCATTTAGGTCAACATTGGGTCATTCAGAGATCCTCACTGAACTTCGGGAGGGAGTTTGCTACACTCAAAGTAATGGGGCTTAATAATTTTGCTAGCCCAATTTGTCAGTTTTTTATTTGTTAAAAAAGTTTGAAATATCCAATAAATTTCGTTCCACTTCATGATTGTGTCCCACTTGTTGTTGCTTCTTCACAAAAAATTACAGTTTTATATCTTTATGTTTGAAGCCTGAAATGTGGCAAAAGGTTGAAATGTTCAAGGGGGCCGAATACTTTCGCAAGGCACTGTACAACCTATGGTATATCGCACGACAGTGGCTTACATAAATAGACTGGGGGGGTGAGATCCCCCGCGTTGCACTGCCTCGTGGTCGATCTGTGGACGTGGGCCCAGACTCATGTCTGATCACCAGTGGCGTCTCACATTCCATGCCGCCTGAATGTGGGGGCGGACCTGATGTCCAGAGGGGGTCCACACCCTGATGAATGGGCCCTACATGTGAATCTGATTCAAATGATTTGGAACAAATTCGTCAGAGCGAACACAGACCTTTTTGCGTTTTCTCTGAAATGCACAGACAGACCTCCGCTGAGAGTGGACATATTCGTGCACCCCAGATGGCCAAGAGGCCTGCTCTATGCTTTTCCTCCCACCAGACGTCTGCTGCAGTTGATGGAGAGAATTCAAGAGAAGGGAGCAACAGTTACTCGTGGTTCCCGGAAATGACAGCAATGCTGTGTGCCCCACCATGGTGCATTCCTCGCTGGCCAGATGCCTTGCTTCAGTCCAGGGGAACGATACGCTCGCCTTTCGATCTGAAACAGCCCCTGTGAATGGTAGAGATTGACATGCACTAGGTTGTCTGAGGAGTTTCCTTAAAGGAGCCCGTTGATTGCGCCCTAATGTCTGATCAAGGCTACCAAAATGGAATTTAGCAGTGGTTTTGGAAACCCTCCAAAAGCCACCCTTTGAGCCATTGGATCAGCTGTCCTTGAGCATGCTATCCATTAAGACAGCGCTACTCCGATCTGTCTACACACCCTGACTGCTGTATCATCAATGGTGATAACAGCCGAGCGGTGTGGAGCCCTAATCCGGCTTTTCTCCCCAAGATCATTAAAACCTTGTATAGGTCACGTGTCTTGGAGTTGAGAGCTATCTCTCCCCCTCCCTTTGGGAGTGAGAGGGAGAGGAAATTACACTGTCTATGTCCCGTTAGGGCCTTGGCCCTGTACGTGGTCAGAACTGCGCAGATTAGATGTTTGTGTCTGTCAAACGGACATCTCGTGCAATGGTTAGTGAAGCCATCAAGAAGGCCTACACAGCCATGAGCCTGTCTGTGCCTGAGGGTGTCAGGGCACATTCCACATGGGGTATGGCAGCCTCTGCTGCTCTCAGAGGAGGAGCAGGAGTAGGAGAGATCTGTGAGGCAGCGTCATGGGCGTCGCCATCACCTTTCATCAGACTTTATTTGATGGACGTCTTTTCGAGTGGCCCGGGTCACTCTGTTTTTCGCTCAGGGTCTCTCCCTGAGACGGATACTCAGTGAATGGGTTTTTACTGAACTTTTCCTACTGAGAATAGTTACGCTCAGTTATTCACAGAGCATTATTTCACGTCATGTGTTTTTAACCCAGTTTCTCTCACTGTGTGAGAATGGGAGGGGTTATATGTGTTTTTGTTTTTTAGTGCTCTCTCCTTGGCGAGTGCTGGTGAATCAGATCTGTTTTGGGGTGCGTTCACTGTGTGAAACGTTACTCCAGGCAGTGCTGTTTTCACAAACACACTAACCTGTATCGCTCTGACTTAAACGGGTGCAGCTTTGCTGTTTCCCCAAGGTTGACTGCGCGTAGCTCCGCCTAAACAACTAGGAGCATAGCTCCCCTATGGGGCAGAGCTCCACGGAATAGAAGATAAGTTACCAGAGTTCTGTAACTCCAGTTCTATGAGTGGAGTGAGCCCCATAGGGCATGTTGCCCTGTATTACTCGTTCTCCTTGGGGTCGTCTTCAAACCTTTTTATTCGGGAAACAAGTGCCAGGCACGGCACCCTGATATAGAGGTGGCGTGGTCACCCCATTGGCTGGTGCGGTGACGTGTAGGCAAACTTTTATCAGGTGCATCTGCATGCGCGGGAGGAGTAAACCACTAGGAGCATAGCTCCCCTCTGGGGCTCGCTCCACTCATAGAACTGGAGTTACAGAACTCCGTTAACTAACGGGCTCCTCCATGTTGACTGATTCCAGATTGCAGAGAAGTAACCAGAACATGCCTTGCTAGAATCTTTTGCCCCTTAATTGGTTGATTGGTGGGCAGCGTTCTGATTGGCTAATCAAAAAGCAACGTGCTGATTGGATAACATTTTGGCCCCGTTTTGACACAGTCAAAATTTCGCAACTCGTAACTTGGGTTTTGTAACTCCATTGTTGCACAAAACCTTTGCAGGCATTCACAAAATATTTTTACAGATGCAAAACGTTTTTACACATGCAAACATCACTTCACAACCTCAAAATGTTATTGGCCCTTATTTGATCCCATACTCGCTGTCTTTTGGTTATGATGCTATAAGTGAGGCACATATGTATTTAGGGAGATTATTTTGGTTATGATGCTATAAGTGAGGCACACCTGTATTTAGGGAGATTCTTTTGGTTATGATGCTATAAGTGAAGCACACCTGTATTTAGGGAGATTATTTCATTCCTCCCTGCTCACCCTCTCAAGCTTGGTCAAGTTGTATGGGGAATGTCACAGCACCACCATGTTCCATTCTATTAGCTTCAAGTTCAGGCTGTGGCTGGGGCACTCAAGGATATAAAGGACACCGGTTCAACCCCTCAATGGCCGAGGTGAAAACCTCTGGGCCTTCTGTCTGTGGGCAAGACGGTTTACTCAAATTGTGCCAAGTTCATTGCTGCAAATAAGCCTATCGGAGCATCATACTAAGCCATTGCATCTGCCATACATGGCATACTATCTCTCAAAGCTGCTGTGCTACCTGACGTATCTGATGGTGGTGTTGACTGAGGACCTGTATCTGACCGAAGGGCTGACTAGCTGTTTTACCTGATGAGCGAGCTGCCATACTACCTGACGAGCGAGCTGCTGTATAGTATCTGATGAGCAAAATTCTGTACCTGATGAGCGAGCTGCCATACTACCTGACAAGCGAGCTGCCGTATAATAGCTGAAGAGCGAGCTGCCGTACTACTTGAGAAGCGTGCTGCCATACCTGATGGACAGTTTGACACAGATGCCATACATAAAGATCCAAGCCCTACTGTGAAATTTTATAGATAATACACCAACGTCCTATTCCTGTGAAGGCAGCACAGAGCTGCACCACAAGAAGCTGACAGAAACACTGAATTGAGAAAAAGAGTTATGATACATACACCGTCTGGTTTAAGCTGATCTCACAGAATTCCATGAAATGAACACAGCCCAAAAATCTGTGGCAGTTTCACGGAATCGCCAAAAACTCTGTGATGGGCCTACGGAAGTGAGGCTGTAGCAGGGTGTGGTTCAATGTGGGTGGAGTCAAACATTTATGCAGTGTGCCCTTACCATCTCCTAATCCTAACCTTAACTATTACAACACATGTGCTGGTACCACTTAATATAATGCATCACTTCCGTGGGCCCATCACAGAATTTTCTGTGGGATAATGTTGTCTCATCCAGTTGCAGTGGCGTAATCTTGCGGGTTTCACTGTTACTAACAAGGAACTGCATACAGTAGGGATTCATTATCCAATATACGTAAATTCTTAGGATTAAAAAAAATTACAAAATACAGTTTTTACAACGTTTGTGTGTTGTTCACTTGAAAGAGAATGTATTTCTGTTGTTACAGCTGGATTTCAATTCCACCGGTAAATTAAAATGGTCTGGATTTGCAAAACCATCAACTTTTACACACGTGCATAGAATTTGCAATATATTCATCATTTGGTCTGTTTTCTGTTGTCACCAGAGTCCAACTGACAAGTTGGAAATGGAGAAGGACTTTGAAGAGCTCACATAGTCCTTAGTCATGGAAGCATCGGACCTTAAAAAAGATTCTTGTTTTCGACTCTCACTACTCTTTCCTCAGAATACACTTTGACTTTGCCACTCTAGGTACTGTTGAGAAGTATATTCTATATAATCATGTTTAAATACAGTTTAGATAGTTTAGAATGGTATTGCTAGATGAGAGAGTTGTACAGCTATAGTTTGATGCCTGTTGAAGGATTCTAAGACATGTTAGACTGTCTAAAGACAGACAGGGAGAAGATTCATGGTCAAGCCATGAGTACAGAAAGGTTTGTTATGGTAAAGATAAGACTTTCCTTTAGGAGAGGAATAGTTGGTCACTATGACAACAGGTGACTGAGACAGGAAGCAAGGCCAAGCGAGTAGGACAGAGAGGGCCCATACTGTTCTTATATTATAAACATCAAAATAAGCTTATGGTTTATGACTTATAGCTTATAACACTGTTATATATTAGACTGCTTATAACTATATGATCTATTGTATGTAAGACTGTAATTCCATCAGAGATGTACTACATGTGGATGCCATTCAGACTAATAGGACATTTTACTGACAGTACACCAGACAGATAAGGTTTACTGAGTTATTTGAAATAACAACTAGCGAGGTCATTTGATTAGATGCTAGAAAGAAGTTAAGGTGACCGACACATGCTCACATGAGACGGTCACAGGTCTGAGGAGATAAGAGTCTTCTTCTAGGATGTGTGTGTGAACAACAATGCTAAGGCTATATAAACCAGTTCCAATTGTTATTCAGAGCTTCCTCTTCAAGCCCGTCTTTGGTTCCTTGTTATGAGATGTCCCTGTTTCCAAACAAGATAATACTTTATTAAAAATTCTATGATGTAACCTCAACCTGACTTCTGAAACCATGATTTCAACGAAGATCTTGTTAAGCCTTAAAATAACCATCTTTACAGTACACATAGCCCAAAATCAGCCGTTCTCGCTTGGGTTGACGGGGGAAATATTTTGATGACTGCGGAATTGCATTTAGGTTTTTGGGTATTACTGTCCCTAAAATGATGCAACTAAAACAATGAATGAAAATAGAAATGCTAAATTTAAAGTTGTTAGTCTGATTTTACATTTGCAAAAATATTAGATCATAGAAATATTTGTTAAGCACAAAACGAAAAATGTCAACATTGCAGCCAAATTGTCGTCTTCATTTCATAAGACTCACAAGTTTTATCAATGTATTTTTTCTGAGTCCTTATGTTTTATCTTCTGGTCTTCTCCTCAGTACTTCAAAAGATCACAGGTCCTTCCCCATTAACATTCAGCGTGTATCGAATGGTAAAAATTCCTGAAAAATCAAACCTCAAGTATCTAATGTCCTTCCTCTCCCTCTCTAAGACTTTAAGAGCAAGGTAAAGTTCCAGAACATTTTTGACCAGTTTGAGCGCACCATCCAGAGTGGCCGTGGTCACCAGTCCATGCTGATCGAGATGGAAGTTGAGTTAATTAAGCTCAGGGCCTTCCTGGAGGAGATGGCTGAGAGCAAATACATCGTGGAACACTGCCCATACAGAAATCTAATATATATAAATCTTAACATATATTTGAAAATATATTACCATATTGGTCATCACCAACTGTTCTTGGATTGTGTTTCTTTATTTCGAGAGAAACACGACAATGTATAAAAGGCTCCATTACCTTGTATCTTACGTTATGACCCTGTAGCAGTAATCCTTGTAAAAATAGGCTAATGATTGTGTCACAATGCAACTTTCTGTCAGTAGAGTAATTACCGTATAGTCCAGGAGAAGCTCCCAGGCAATCGGGGGACGTGAAGGCATACAGTCAAGAGAGAAGCCCATAGAGAGTCCGTGAAAAGTATCGGAACAATATATTTCAGCAACCTTTTGATGGACTGGAAATACTTTCTACTCATGCTCTCCATCTCTGCAAGAGGCAAGATTCGGATTTCTCTTGACACGGCTACGAGAAGAAATTACAACTTTCAGACAGGTTGCTCACGTCACATCTATATCGTCATGCTCAGTTTGAGGCTGCGCAGTACGCTCAGCCATCACCAGAAAAGTGACCTCTATGTTCATCGGCGAGGAAAGTTACCCACATTACAAAATAAACAAATTTGGGACTGACCAACATTGAGTTTTAGTCTTCTGACTAAAATATTTATTTTTTGTCATTTTGTACAGTAAAAAAAAATATTATTATTGACGAAAACTCAAAACATTTAGTCTTGTTTCAGCCAACTATGTTAGTTTCTTTGTTTTTTGTGTTAAATATTCACACAAACATTATGACCCCTCGCAGGTGCAGCAAATAACGTTGATCTTTTCCTAACAAGGGCATATGTCAAGGTCTGGGTAGATTAGATTGTAAGCTAACAATCTGTTCTCGTAGTCATCATGTTGGATGCAGGAGAAATGGACAAGGCTTGTGGAAAGCTCCCAGTCAGCAGTGTGGAGGATCTACTGACAGTGGTCTGAGGAGAAAACAAACTGGCAACAGGGTGTTAGGTGCCCAAGGTCCATCAATACACATCTAAACCTTGTTTACTCTTGACACTTTGTAGAACAATCTATGCTAAATGTCATTGTTGTTCTGTGGATAACTCACTTTCTTTAATCAAAACCTGTGTTTGCAATGTGTATTTTTCATAAAAGTAATTGTTGTACAACATTCTTTGGATTTCCTAATTTTCATTTGGAATATGAATTCTAGCAGAAAGACTTACTGGATTGGTTCCTACAGGATACAAATCCTAAATCAAAAAGCCCAAAAGTTTCCTATAAGATAGCTTCTTAAAACCATTTTCATCTGAGTCCTATAGGATCATATTATGATAGAAAATCTTAAAGGAATGTTTTACTAAGGGTGTATGTTTCGTTTAGAAATATAATAATTGAAAGTGATTCAATCACCCTGATATTAGGAAAGTTCAGTCATTTGCAAACAGCTGCAGGTAAAAAATTTTTATCAGTTGCTATTTGGTTTGAAATAGGTATTGAATTAAGAAAGCATTGGCCCATTAGTTACCTAGAACATAGTAAATACAACAAGGTGCGTTGGCTACCCCAGTAAGCAACCCACTCTCTTCTCTGTTTCTCTTCTCCGTTTCTCATGTATATACAATGCTGCTGTCAGTCATTTGATTTAAAGCACTTGAAGAGAGTCTGGATGGATCAATATTCAGCTCATACAGAAGATTAACAGTGGCCCTGTTTTGGGGTATGACACAGTGAATAGCTTTTTAGGCAACTAGTCACTCACCATTAGTCACTCAAACCTAATTTCAGGTAATTTTCACCATAATATTATGCTATGCTATTTTGTCAATGTTACAGGCATCTAATGTGTCGAATTACAGCACTTAAAAACACTTTCATATTATAGATCGGGGTGTCCAAACCCTTCCATGGAGGGCCTAGTATATGCTGGTTTTTGGTCTTTCCCTTCAATTAGAGCCAAATTAGGAGCTAGACTGCCAGGTGAGGGGAGATCCTAAACAATTAGTGATCTACTACATCAGCCTTGTACAAGGTGAAAGCAAAAGCTTGCATACACTAGGCCCTCCAAGGAAGGGTTTGGACACCCCTGTTATAGATCATTCCCCAAATCACAGTTGTTACCCCTACTCTCATAGAATTCAATGCATACAAATTACCTGCTTGGAACTAATTGGGGACCCATGAACCACTTGACCGTACCAGGAGACTGTAGCGTTTTTTACCCTCCATTAACATAACTCAAGGGCTTTAAGTATAGCTCAAATTATACACATAACATCTTTTAAGATCCTGTAACATGAAAGGGTAGGCATAGGTGATTTTCCAAGAAAAAACTAAAACATGAATATGTGCGAAGAACTGTGTAGGACACTTCCCAGTCTCATTTAATCATATAATTACCCAGAATAAGGCAGCAAAGTCTTGTGCTGGGATCACACCAGGCAAGGCAAAAAACATCACAGTACGCCACTGTAACGCAGACACACCTGTATTTCGCAATCAACATCGTAAACAATATTCCGCATCTTCAAGATGGAGGACAACGTTGCATACAACTGTCCTCCTCCAGCAGGGCGATTGATAATCGGTTGTGCCACGAAACCTGTCTACTGCTGAGCTGTCAAAGTTTTTCTTGCACATATTAGCACATATTAGCACATATTAGCTCTTCATCTGTGGTACATCAACTTCTGGTTCTGTTAGCGTACGGCAAAACACTGCAGAAGTTGGAAAAATCCAACTCCTGCGACACAACCGCCATATACCAGGCACCGCAAACTGGTTGCATTGCGGCAGATGTCCATTCATTTCAATAGGAAGCAATGTGCACCGCTGCGGCAAATGTACTGGATCCGGCTAAATCTGGATGCAGTGCAGCGGGTGAGTCGCAAGGGTTGAAATAATCCAACTTGTGCAGTGCTTTGCCATACGTCACCATGTTCCACCGAGGAAGAGCTAATATGTTGCTTTCACCTATGGGTTTATGGGATTGCAAGAAAAGCTTTGACAGCTCAGTAGATAGATTTCATCACACAAACTATTGTCAATGAATACCAAACTGAAAAAGCTCCTGCCAGTTGTCTTGCTGGAGGAGGACACTGGTATGCAATGTAGTCCTTCATCTTGAAGATGCAGAAGAAAGATTACGATGTTGATTGCGGTGTACAAGTGTGTCTGTGTGACGGTACCATATGGTGATTTTCTGCCGTGCCTGGTGTGAATCCAGCAATACCATATCCACACCTTGCCGGATTAGGTAGATTAGCCGCAGCGGTTCTGATTGCTTTCTATTGAAAACGCATAAAGTTTACTGTGCCTGGTGTGATCCCAGCATTAGAACTGTCATGGCCAGCGTTCCGACCATGAAAAAATGCATCAGAGAAGTGTTCACTTAGGGAGCATCATAAAAGTACAATGATGGTTAAATATGAAAGATATGGACATGCAACCAACTGCAATGAGTTTGGATGGGCACTGACCAGCTTTCACAGCCCAAGATTTGACCCAATAGTGATCATCAGTGCTCTAACAATGCACTTTTCACCTTTTTCTCCAATGTTTTCTAATATATATTTTGCATTAACAGGTTATGACAGGAAAACAAATTAATCAAGGCCGCTGTACAAATTTCACAAACCAAGGTTTTAGCCATGGTGGTCTTGTCATTATAGTAATAAAATACATGGTATTTTTTGAAAGGAAAATTGTGGGGCAGCTCGAAAGGCAGGAAAAGTAGTAGTATTAGTTGTAGTGGAGGTATTAGTGGTGGTAGTAGTACCATTTGTAGTAGAAACAGTATTAACAGTAGTAGTAGCAGTATTCGTGGTAGGAATTTTAGTAGTAATAGTGGTATTAGCTAAAATAATAGTAGTATTGGTATTAGCAGTAGTAGTAGTATTATTAGCGGAATTAGCAGTAGTTGAGCTGTAAGTAGTAGTAGTAGCAGCAGTATTATGGGTATTAACTGGGAGGAGTGGGTGGAGTAACTGGATGTACTGGGTGAAGTGGGTGGAGTAACTGGTGGTGTGGTTGGTGTAACTGGGTTGAATACTGGGAGTGGGTGGAGTAACTGGGTGGACAGGTTGGAGTAAATGGGTGAAGTGCACTGAGTAACTGGGTGGAGTATTTGGGTGGAGTGCCTGGAGTGGGTGGAGTAACTGGGTGAAGTGGGCAGAGTAACAGAGGTCGGCGTGGGTGGAGTAGCTGGTTGGAGTGGGTGCAGTAACTGGGTGGAGTAACTGTGTGAAGTGGTTGGAGTAACAGGGTGGAATGGGCAGAGTAACTGGGTGGAGTGCTTGGAGTGGGCTGAGAAAATGTGTGGAGTGGGTGGAGTAACTGTGGAGTGGGTGGAGTAACTTTGTGGAGTGGGTGGAGTAACTGTGTGGAAAGAGTGGAGTAACAGGGTGGAGTGGGTGGATTAAATGGGTGGAATGCTTGGAGTGGGTGGAGTGGGCAGAGTAACTGGGTGGAGAGTTTGGAGTGGGTGGAGTTGCTGGTTCAAGTGGGTGGGGTAACTGGGTGGAGTGGGTACAGTAACTGAGTGGAGTAACAGGGTGGAGTGGGCACAGTACGTGGGTGGAGTGGTTGGAGTAACTGGGTGGAGTGGGCAAAGTAACTGGTTGGAGTGGGCGGAGTAACAGGGTGGAGTGGGTGTATTAAATGGGTGGAATGCTTGGAGTGGGTGGAGTAAAAGGGTGGAGTGAGCAGAGTAACTGGGTGAAGGGTTTGGAGTGGGTGGAGTTGCTGGTTCAAGTGGGTGGGGTAACTGGGTGGAGTGGGTACAGTAACTGAGTGGAGTAACATGGTGGAGTGGACAGAGTAACTTGGTGGAGTGGTCAGAGTAGGTGGAGTAACTATGGTGTGGTTGGATTGGGTGGAGTAACTGGATGTAGTGGGTGTAGTTGGTGGGGGTAACTCGGTGGAGAAACTGATTGAAGTGGTCGGAGTATCTGGGTGAAGTGGGCTAAGTATCTGGGTGAAGTACTTGGGTGGAGTAACTGGGTGAAGTGGGCAGAGTAACTGTGTGGAGTGGTTGGATTGGGTGGAGTAACTGGATGTAGTGGGTGGAGTTGTTGGGGTAGCTGGGTGGAGTGGTTGGATTGTGTGTAATAACTGGGTGGAGTGGGGGAGAAACTGGGTGGAGAGGTTGGCATGGGTGAAGTATCTGGTTAGAGAAACTGTGTGGAGTGGGTGGAGTACCTGGGTGGAGTGCTTGGAGTAACTGTGGAGTTAGTAAAGTAACAGGGTGGAATGGGCGGAATAAATGGGTGGAATGCTTGGAGTAGGTGGAGTTGCTGGTTTCAGTAAGTGGGGTAACTGGGTGGAGTGGGTACAATAACTGGGTGGAGTAACAGGGTGGAGTGGGAGTAACTGGGTGGAGTGGGAAAAGTAACTGGGTGGAGAGGTTGGAGTGGGTGAAATAACTGGGTAGAGTTTTTGAAACTTTGGAGTAACTAAGTGGAGTGGACAGAGTAACTCGGTGGAGTGGTCGGAGTAGGTGGAGTAACTCTGGTGGGGTTCAATTAGGTGGAGTAACTGGGTGAAATGGGTGGAGATGTTGGGGTAGCTGGGTGGAGAAACTTATTTAAGTGGTTGGAGTATTTGGGTGGAGTGGGCTAAGTATCTGGGTGGAGTACTTGGGTGCAGTAACTGGGTGAAGTGGGCGGAGTAACTGTGTGGAGCGGTTGGATTGTGTGGAATAACTGGGTGGAGTGGGGGAGAAACTGGGTGGAGAGGTTGGCGTGGGTGAAGTATCTGGTTAGAGAAACTGTGTGGAGTGGGTGGAGTACCTGGGTGGAGTGCTTGGAGTAACTGTGGAGTTAGTAAAGTAACAGGGTGGAATGGGCGGAATAAATGGGTGGAATGCTTGGAGTAGGTGGAGTTGCTGGTTTCAGTGGGTGGGGTAACTGGGTGGAGTGGGTACAGTAACTGGGTGGAGTAACAGGGTGGAGTGGGAGTTACTGGGTGGAGTGGGCAAAGTAACTGGGTGGAGAGGTTGGAGTGGGTTAAATAACTGGGTAGAGTTTTTGGAACTTTGGAGTAACTAAGTGGAGTGGACAGAGTAACTCGGTGGAGTGGTCGGAGTAGGTGGAGTAACTCTGGTGGGGTTCAATTAGGTGGAGTAACTGGGTGAAATGGGTGGAGATGTTGGGGTAGCTGGGTGGAGAAACTTATTTAAGTGGTTGGAGTATCTGGGTGGAGTGGGCTGAGTAACTGGAGTGGGTGGAGTAACTGGGTGGAGTAAATGTGTGGAGTAACTGTGTGGAGTGCTTGGAGTGGGCTGAGTAACTGGGTGAAGTAGGCAGAGTAATTGTGTGGAGAGTTTGGTGTGGGTGGAGTTGCTGGTTTAAGTGGGTAGGGTAACTGGGTGGAGTGGGCACAGTAACTAGGTGGAGTAGAAGGGTGGAGTCGGCAGAGTAACTGGCTAGATTGCTTGGAGTAACTAGGTGGAGTGGGTGGAGTAGCTGGTTGGAGTAACTGGTTGGAGTTGGTGGGGATACTGGGTAGAGGGGTTAGAATGGGTGGATTAACTGGGTGGAGAGTTTGGAGTTGCTGTTTTCGAGTCGGTGGAGTAACTGGGTGGAGTGGGCACAGTAACTGGACAAAGTCAGCGGTGTAACTGGGTGTGTGTTTGTATTAGTAGAGTATTAGCAGTAGTAGTATTAGTGGGACTTGTATTAGTGGTAGTAGTATTTGCAGTATTTACTGTAATAGGAGAATTATTAGTAGTAGCGGTATAAGCAATAGTAGTATTAGTAGCGGTATTAGCAGAAGTAGTATTTGGGGTAGTTGTAGAAGTAGGATAGTAGTAGTATTAGTAGTAGTAGCGGTATTAGCGGTAGTAATACCCCAAAGACGCCCCAGTAAATATGTCTGATTTGGAGACTGTGGCAGCCGTTTAAGCTGCCCTAATAACAAGCAGATTTTTGTTTTTGTGAATATTTGTGGTCAATACAGTTATACAGAAGACCCCCCTCCCCCCCCATTCTAAAAGCAAATTTTTCCTTTATAGTTATCAAGACAACCAAATTTACTATTTCCAGTATTACACTGGGTAACTTTAACAACTATGAATTGGAATTCTAGTGGTCAACACAGTTTTTCCACTTCTCTTACTAATATTTTTATTTAAATTAAATTATATAATAATTTTTTTTTAAATCATAGGGAAATTGGACCAATGTCATTATGCCCACTAGGACACTGGGCAACTTTCATAACCATCAATTGGACCTCTAGTGGAACAACTTTTTAAAGGTAAAGAGTAGCGTAACACGTTAGTTATTCAAGTAACCCCTAGTGCACGACAGACCATGTCATGAATCACAGGTTAAATCCTGACTACAGGTTTTCTGACTTTCCCCGGGTCTCCTGCACAAGGCAGCGCATATATCCATACTGCTGCCCAGGATTTGGGTTAGATAAATCTGATTATCTATCCTGCCACATCGCTCTACAGTGACTCCTTGTCTCAATATTGGGCGCCTGTGTGTTCAATCGCGGAAGTATAATCGGTGAATGTAATCATCTCGTGCATGATCCGACTAAACTTTTGTTTTAAACATTTTAAATTTCATGGAGGGAGGTCGCTGTATTCACAGGGACCATCAAGCTCCAGCCATTTATTTGGTAATCTTCACCAAATCAATTCCTGTCTTAGAGATCTACAGACATTTCCTCATGGCTTGGTTTTTGCTATGACACCCTGCTATGAAACCTTATACTGGTTGGTGTCTTTCCAAATCAGGTCCTATAAATTGCATTGATCACAGGTAGACTGAGATGAAGAAACATTTCTTCTGTTTCTGATTTTAAATACTCAAACATTTCTAAAATGTCCCCCCCCCCCCAGAGGTGGACATTTACTTGAGTAAAAGTACTTTGAGTTACTCTGAGTTCACAAGTTTTAAGAAGACCCTACTTAGGACCAACATGATCAAGTAAAGGGAGTTCATATCTTAATAGTGACTTATAAACAAATAAAGAGTAATAAAATATCAACCATGGACGCTGATAAGAACTCCCTTTACCTGATCATTTTAGTCTTAAGTAGGGACTTCCCAAAACTTGTGAACTCAAGAGTACTTAGAAAAGTACTTTTACTCAAGTAAATGTCAACCTCTGGTTTTCTCTTTGCTTTTGATATGGTGGGGTATCGTGTTGATTTCTGGGGAAAATAAATTCATTTTAACATAAGGCTCAAATTTTGAAAAGTTGAGTCCTAATAATTTCCAATTGCGCTGTATAAATTACTTGAAAAAATAACCCCTTAAAAAGTAACTTTGCTACATTTTGTACTTCTTGGAACTTTTTTCCAAGGCCACCAATATTGTACTTGCTTTTTTTGCTTTTCCCGTTATCTGTAAAAAACAAATTGTTTTAACAGCCATGTTGGAATATTTTATTCTTTCAAGGACAATTGAGGTCAACTAGACCCATTTTAACACATAACAATGGAGTCACCACATCAACATATTATAAACACAGACACTGAAGCCAGAGCAGCATCGTCTAGAAATGTTTCTTTACAAGAGGAATGCCACACCTCTATTACAAAAGTGGGCAAATAAGGTAAAGAGGGCCTCAACTGGTGTTCAAATGTTACCTTTTTAGTCTGTGACCATGTTGACCACACTCTATTACACCAAAAGTCAATTTAGGAATGTTCAAAAGCAATCAATGAACACAGCTGAATCAATGTATGAAATTAATTCAAAATTCTGCTTCATGGACTTTCTGTCATACAAACTAATCAAAGTGGCCATCCCCTCAATGGATGAAGTACACACATTTACATTCAAGAGCAAACAGAAAAACACATCTATATACCATATATCTGTGGTTAAGGATGTCGAAACAAAGTTTTAGCCTCCATATGTAAAGTGGACTTGAACTTGTACACTTTAGTACATAACACCTAGACCAAAAGGGCTCATGTGAGACAGTGCACATTAGAGTAAACAAGAGGCCAGATTTTGGGACACATGGTCATGGCAATATGGGCCTTATGAACAGTGAAACCTATGAGGATTTAACAATAAAGGGTTATCTTTTCAGAGGTCAATCTACATATATTTCCATCTGTAATACTTGGGGATAAAAGACAAATCAGATAATGAATCAAAAGTCTGACTGGTCTGGTCTTATAGATGTTGTGCTCAAGCAGCACATCAGTTAGAATACATGTCAGCCCATTCACAGCTGGCAACAAACAAGCTCAGATCATTCAAGTTCAAACCCCAAAATAGGAGGAAAGCAGTAAATATACACATGTAAATGCTCATGGAAAATTAAACATTTCTAGATCTCCATAGATCGATCATTTACAGGTGTTTACAGACCTGAGGGAAAAACAAAGACACTCAATGATCAATTAAAATCATATATACTTGTATACATCAGCCACAGTTCACTCACCATGGACAAAGACCACTTGCATAAAAAAAAGATGAAACAAAACAAGCCATGTTATACAGTAACCCTCATGCTTCACAAAGAAACTGACATGTACCCTATATACACACAATTTACTATTCTCATTTTTAACCAATCACAACTGAAGAGCGCCTACCAAACAGGTACATATACACTGGAGGAAAAACAAAGATTAAAATAATGAGAGCTGACTAATCAGTGGAATACATACACAAACAGATCAGGCATAACATTATGACCACCTGCCTAATATTGTGTAGGTCCCCCTTTTGTCTCCAAAACAGTAGCTTTATACACAAAACTGTGACGCACTGTGTTCTGACACCTTTCTACCAGCATTAACTTGTTCAGCAATTTGAGCTACACAAGCTTGTCTGTTGGATCGGACATCACGGGCCAACTTTCACTCCAAATGTCCAACAAAGAGAATTGGTCGCAACCCTGTTGCCGGTTCATTGCTTTTCCTTCCTTGGACCACTTTTGATAGTTACTGACCACTGCAGACCGGGAACACCACGAGAGCTGCCGTTTTGGAGATGCTCTGACCCAGTCTTCTAGCCATCACAATTTGTCCCTTGTCAGAGTCATTCAAATCCTTACTCTTGCCCATATTTCCAGCTTCTTCATTATGTCCTAAACGTTTGCCTAGGAAAAATGGGCAAGCGTAAGGATTTGAGTAACTCTAACAAGGATTTTGACAAGGGCCAAATTGTGGTGAACTGGTGACAGGATCATAGGTGGCCAAGGCTCATTGATGTACGTTGGGAGCGAAGGCTGGCCCATGTGGTCTGATCAAACAGATGAGATACTGCATCTCAAATTGCTGAAAGTGAATAATGGTTCTGATAGGTCAAAACACACAGTGCTTCACAGTATGTAGCATATGGGACTGCTTTTCTGGTGACAGAAGGGGGACCTACACAATATTAGGCAGGTGGTCATAATCCTATGGCTGATTAGTGTGTATAGATTTATTTTGTAGATCACACTTGTAACCATTAATTTGTATTCATTTACAGCAGGGGTCTTCAACTCTACAGGGTCCAGAGCCTGCTGGTTCTGTTCTACCTCAACATTAATTGGACTCAGCTGGTGTCCCAGGTCTAAATAAGTCTCAGAATAGAGCGTTGCAAGGAAAAAGTGGAGTGGATCTGGCTTTGAGGTCCAGAGTTGAATACCCCTGATTTACAGTGTTACTAGAGTACTGGTTACTTGCACCATCCATGAAAAATTATATGGAAACGGAACTAGTGAAAAACCTTGTGGAGCACATCAGTCATAAACACAATCCTTAGCTTTGATTTGCTTTACGACTCTTCCATACAAATAGTTCAATACTTCAAATACATTTTTACAAGCATTCTATACAAATTATAACATTGCTGAAATTGTTAACCTCCATGAAATCAACAGAACAGTTCTTTACAGTCCAGCAAGAATTGCTACATGTCCACCACCGCAGAAGAAAATATGCATGTCAAAACATACTTGGGCACTGTAGATGTTCTTACCCAATAGTGGTGTTCCATTATTTCATCATTGGTAACATTTTCTACTGTCCACATGTTAACAGTTGAGAGAATGTCAATACATTACTACTATTAAGTCTACTGATGTCTGATGGGCTTCTAGATTTTTATTTAAAACAGGAACAATTCTATGAAAAGCAAAGGGGTTTTCTAAAGATTAATTAAATATTATATCCCACTACTTTATAAGAACATTTATTATATCAAAGGAAACAAACATTGTCTTAAACACCTGCAGGTTAATCCTACCATTTGGCTGCATTCCTTTAAGACAAAATGGTGTTAATTTTTTCACTCTTCAGAAAATGATGGTTAAAAAAAATCAAGGAAAAAAAACATTTAAATAATTTACTATGTATTTACACGATCCAGCAACAACTCCAGTAATATCTTCCATAAATCTTGTAATCTTCAAATGATTGCACCCAGAAAAATCTTCTAGTCGCCCATTTTTACTTTTGACGTCTAAAAGAAAAGACATTTAATTACGCAATTAGACAACTAAAAGCTAGCAAATCTTGAACAGGCCAGAATAAGGATGCTACTTAATCAATAAAAATAAAAAGGGCAACAAAATCAAGGAAGTTACCTGCAAGATGGCAACAATCACTCCAAATAGCCCAATAGCACTGCCGAAGATTTCCACGATAAGGATTTTGACAAATAGGCTACCGTTCTGGGCATCAGCCAGGGCTGCCCCACTCCCAACGATTCCAACACAAATGCCACAGAAGAGGTTAGAGAAGCCGACCGTAAGACCAGCACCAAACATGGAGTAGCCTATTAGAGGAGAAATCACATGAACACACACTTTCCTAAGACACATGAACTAAGCCAATGACTGTGTCAACCAATACCAGTGTTACAATTAGTGATTTTGAAGAAAATCACTACAGAAAAACCTTTTGCAGTTGAATTTTTTTTTTTTGCTATTCTAGAACTCCAATTGTTATACCATCTAGTTCAATTATTGTAATAATATGGTTGTTTGAGGTTTATCACGTGAGAAATCACATTTTTATTGATTAATTGAAAATCTGACCTATGGTTTAAAGATAGTTGAATTTTCTCATTGGAAATGGGGATCCAGAAAATGTGTTGATATTTCACGTTTTGAAACAATGTTGTTACGTCTGTTGATTTTGTCCAGACACAACATGACATCATCTTCAAAGTAACCAAAAGTTAAGCCCAAATTCAATCAGAAAATAGCAACAGCAATAATAGCCTCTTTTGTGGCGGAGAGTCCAGTCTGTCGTTTTCCTAAAGAGAAAATTTCACTGATTTACAAAATGGTTGCTTGCGGAAGAAATGGCTCAAGTCAGAACAAGACAGACATCAAGTTCATTTGAGTACTCTTGTTGGGAAAGGGCGAGAGCTGTTGGTGTCTGAACTGCCAAATGTGAGGGATATCCTGAGGTATGGCATATGCTTACGGGAGCAATGTGAAGATGACCGGAGGAAATACCCAGTGGACCAGCACTTGAGGGTGCAATTCTACCTTGGTCCAATTTGTCAGTGGAGCAAAGCTAATGCTCTTTTTAAGCCACCTGTTATCAATGAAAAGGTGACTATCATGTGCAAGCTCAAGGAGGTCTGGAATCAGGCAATAAAGGTCTCTTGCAAAGGAGAAACTTGATGCCAAAGAGAGGTTTTACGGTCAAGATAGTTTGACATACAAGTGTCAGATTGTGAGTAGGGAGGCTGTGAGGGCTGTGGGATCCAAGCACACATTTACTGTTTCTGCAGCAGAGAAAAAGTTTCCTGTGAAAGATCTTGCTTACATCAAGAGACAGAAAGAGATGTTTGGAAGTAAAGCACCCCACAAAATGGGAGGCCAGGATCTGCCAGAGCATAAGAGACAGGTGAGGACATGGGAAAGACAGCAGATGAGAGAGAAGGCAGAGAAAAGGGGAAAGAGCAAGGAAGAAAATGCTGCAGCAGCAGAGAATGCAGCCAGGAATGATGTTCACAGATATCTGGCAAATAGGGATCAGGATATGGGATTGAAGAGAAGTAATGCTGAAGATGAGTTTGTCCCCGAAAATGACCCCGAGCCTGCAGCGAAGGTACAAAACAACTATGATGAGATTCCAAACACTGCCCTTGCTAGGTTGAGGTATGGCATAGGGCTGAGGCCAACTTCAGCTATAGCAACCACAGCCCTGATTGATGTAAGAATCATCACAGAAGACAAGTAAAGTGATTGATGAGAACAAGGTCAAGAGCACACAGGTGAAGTTGATGAAAGAGCTGGGTGAAGAGTTTGAGGAGAAATGCGGGGGGGGGGGGTCTCCTGTATCTTCTCTGATGAGAGGATTGAATGTGATGCTGAGAGTAATGACCAGTCTTTTCCTGCAAAGATCAAGGAAGAGCACTAGTGTTGCTAGTGAGCCTGCAATAACTATCTGTTCCACTTAGAAAAAACAACTAAGCAGGACCCACACACTGAGTAGATTGCTATGGTCATGTTTGCCTGGCTAAGAGAGGTTTTGATAAAACCTTGTGGGCAATTGGAGGAGACTCAACAAATGTCAACACTGGTATGAATGCTGGAGTAATGAAGAAACTGGAGCTGTACATGGGTAGAAAACTGGTCTGGTTGGTGTGCAATCTGCACACTGGTGAACTACCCCTGCACAAACTCATTATTGACCTTGATGGCCCTACTCAGTCAGACAAGTTTTCTGGGCCAATAGGAAAGCTCCTTGATTCTACTACAGACTTGGATATTAATCCAAACTTCACCCAGAGCTCTGTTGCCCCTCCACTGATCAAGTTGCCAGACAAGGTTATTCAAGATCTCTCAACTGATCAACACTACGTCTATAAGACTGATCAACACTACGTCTATAAGACTGATCAACACTACGGCTATAAGAGTGATCAACACTACGGCTATAAGAGTGATCAACACTATGGCTATAAGAGTGATCAACACTATGTCTATAAGAGTGATCAACACTATGTCTATAAGAGTGATCAACACTATGGCTATAAGAGTGATCAACACTATGTCTATAAGAGTGATCAACACTATGTCTATAAGAGTGATCAACACTATGTCTATAAGAGTGATCAACACTATGTCTATAAGAGTGATCAACACTATGTCTATAAGAGTGATCAACACTGTCTATAAGAGTGATCAACACTATGTCTATAAGACTGATCAACACTATGTCTATAAGACTGATCAACACTATGTCTATAAGACTGATCAACACTATGTCTATAAGAGTGATCAACACTATGTCTATAAGAGTGATCAACACTATGTCTATAAGAGTGATCAACACTATGTC
>JACXGM010012808.1:0-23645 GCA_016801145.1 Umbra pygmaea
CAGAGTTACCACTCTGGTGTTCTCCTATGGCTTCTCACACCGGCATCATTCCCCCTTCACTCCACCGCTTCTCCTATATGGGAAAATACAGAGCAGCCCTCATTAGCGCAGGTGGTACCACTTACTTCTAATGGTCCCCTGCACTCCTGTTTTCTCGCCACTGGAGGTCGCTCTCTTCTCGTCTTCCTGATCTCTCACAATATATATATAATATATATATTGAAGAAAAGTATTCTTTCCTTATACAAAACCTTTACGTATACTTGGCTTATACTGACAAGTATACAGAAAACCCTAAATATATTTGGCCTATACTTGTATTTAAGTAAAGTTTTAAGTACAGGTATAGGCCAAATATACTTAGACTTTTCTGTATACTTGTCAGTATAAGCCAAGTATACTTAAATATAATTTGTTAAGTATATCTCTGATGAGTGTATATAAAGTAGACTGAAAGCATACTCTCTTATTCTTAGTTTAAAATAAATATACTAATAGTACACTTTAATAAACTTTTTTTTCGTAAGGGTTAGCATATAAGGATTTTAAATGAGCACAACGTTTTTGGTTCTCACATACGGAAAACAAAACTTTGTGTGTTTGTGTGTGTGTGTGTGTGTGTGTTTGTGTGAGTTGAGCATGTGTGCGCATACTGCAGAGTAGGGCTTTGATTTTGATGTGCACTGACAGTAGTAGTAATGCTGATTCAGATGCTGACCTTGGTGGACTATATAGGAAAGCTCCATGAGGACATTTCACAAATAACATCCAGAATGTCTGAGACAGGGACTATAGCCCTCGTTCTGTCTCATTGGAATTCAAGGAACCCTAACATCGGCACACACATGGTATGAATGTGATATGGAACATGTATTTCAAGGCTGCTCAAAATATCTGTGCTGTTTTTGTGTAAGTGTTTGTTTGTGTGTGACGTTGCCTATGCAAGATCAGACCAAAAGAAAGTGTATTCAAAATAAATTGACATTTAAATGCAACCCCAGATACCATTGGGTCACCGAACTTATGAATAAACTCTGGTTGATCACCTGTTATCACAATGGCGATAGAAACACTCATTTAATCCCTACAAAGCCCGTCCTGCTAGTTAAATATATAGATGCACGTCACTGTTGTGTCGACATCAAAAAAATAAATAATCAGTAATAATGTAATGTTGGACATGATTGCAGACTGATCAACACTGTATGGAAGCTGATGAAAAATCAAAGGTTTTCTTTTTCCCAATTCCCACTAACCCTACCTCGTCGGCAGCTATTCAACTCCTTATACAGATCTGTGGGATGACGAGGGGCTCGCACATGGTTCATCCGACCACGCGTCTCCCAGCTGCCGATTCTTTTTGCATGGTTGACCATCATCAGAAAATTATTAATTCAGGGCACACTTCTTAAATGGGTTGCAAAACAGATAGATAATCAGACTTATCTAACACAAATTCCGGGGCAGTGCTATGCCAATTTGCGCTGCTTCATGTAGTAGGTCCGTGAATATTCACATAGTCAGGCTCAAACCACTGACTGTCATGACATAGACTGTCCTGCAATGCAGCGACTTAGCCCGCTACGCCACGCAAAACCCCGAAAACGAGAAGGTTTTCACTCGCTTCAGCCACTTGTATAATTCAAATGTGAATGGACACATTCAGCACTAACTGAGAACAACATTTCATTGTTTAGAAACAATATTCCTTAGTGATGTACAGTCATAAGATGAGGACTAGCTATGCCCTCCAATAGGGATTGTATTAACAGTGGCAAGAAAAAAGTATGTGAAACCTTTGGAATTACCTGGATTTCATCAAATTTTATCTGATCTTCCTCTAAGACACGAAAATAGACAGACAGTCTGCTTTAACTAATACACAAGCAATTACACGTGTTCATGTCCTTATGGATCACACTGTGTAAACATTCACAGTGCATAGTTGAAAAATGTGAAACTGGTTGACACTCCTCTGACAGCAATAACCTCAACGAAATGTTCTGTGTAGTTGCAGATCAGAACTGTAGAACAGGAGGAATTTTGGACAATTTGACTTTATATCTTTTCAGCATTTCTGGTGCCAATTGCACTATTTTAAGATCATGTTACAGCATCGCAATTGAGTTGACTGACTGGGCCAATCCAGAATGTGCATTTTCCACTGTAGAAGCCATTCTGTTGTTGAGTTAATTCTGTGATTTGGGTCATTGTGCTGTTGCATCACCTAACTTCTTTTGAGCTTCAATTGGTGGACAGATGGCCTTATATTCTCCTGCAAAATGTCTTGATGAACTTGGGAATTCATTGCTCCATCGATGATAGCAAGCTGTCAAGGCCCTGAGGCATCAATGCAGCTCCAAACCATAAGTGTTGTGTGTTCCTTCCAAACAACTCAACTTTGGTATCATCTGTCCAGAAAATATTTTGCCAAGAAGTGTTTAGAAAAGGCGCTGCATTTTCTCCATTTATAGTTTGTCTTGTTGTGAACTGATGATCGTCAATGCTTTGACAGGAAGAATTGTAACCCTTTCCAGGTTTATGCAAGTCAACAATTCGTAATCTTAGGGATTCTGAAATTTTTTTCAAGGCATGGTTCACATCAGGCAATGTTTGTGAATAGCAAACTCAAAAGTTATGAGTGTTTTTTATAGGGCAAGGCAGCTCTAACCAACACCTCCAATCTTGTCTCGTTGATCTGACTCCTGAAATAGCTTTCGAAGAAGTTGATAGCCTAGGGGTTCAGATACTTCACATTCTCCACAAGTGTTTTCTTATGTGATGTAAAACAAATGTTGTGACCAACACTTACTGTAAACCCGAAAGTAAGCAGAACTCAAAAAAATTAAGGTAACTGATTACTTCAAAATTTTAGAGTTCATGAAATTAACAGTCAGTGTGTCCTGCCATTATTTTACTGTTTTGACAACATTTCCAAACAAAATGTACAAAGAGAGACTCTGAAAAACATTACACTGATTAAGGGAAAGCAGTTTCAAGTCACTAAAAATCTATTATGGACAGTATTTTGTTCGTAAAAACTGCACATATTCTTATACTAACTTGAAATATTTAAGTTTCATGAACTCAAAAATGAAAAACATTGTTCAAGTCACATACAATGTTTGAAGGTATTTTAAGTATTCTGAACTCAATTGAATTACTTCATGAATTCAAAACTTTTGAAGTAATCAGTTACCTTAATTTGTTTAGTTCTGCTTACTACTCAGGTTTACAGTGCTCAATAAAGAACAATTACAAAAATATTTTACCCACACTAAATGTTAACATGCATTCCTAGTCAATTCACTGTGCCTACAGTCTAGACATACTATAATTTGGCACACGTTTACATCTTAGATACTGAAAAGTCTTCTGGTAAATTGGGGCACAAATTAGACATCTTCACTCTCATTTAAACTTTTATTTTATAAAATATCTAGAAATATTATAATTTGTCATATTATTAAAAAACAGAGCATAGTCAAATGACGCATCAATGCTCTGGTTTAACTGTTCACTTGGTTGATTTAGGTTTGCATTGATTCTGGTATTTCCAATATTGCAAGACACGTTGTCAAGCTAACAGTGAAATTAAACTGATTCTACAGAAGATAGCTACTGTAGATAATAGCATGTTTGGAATTTCAAATTGTAACTAATTTTAAAAGCATTTTAGACCAGGCAGGTGAGTAGGAGGTTACAGTAGGTATTGTATGTGATGTCACCACATGAGATCTTACATCAGTAAATCTACAATCCACACACACAGGGTGGATCTACAGTAGCCCAAGTTCTCCTACCTTTCACGTGAGCTTTGAACAACTGTAGTCACAAATGCTAAATGGTGGATTCCCCTTAAAATTTTAAAACTTTTATTTCTGGTTTATTTTGTTCTAATGTAGTGTTAATGCTAATGAAACATTAAAAGATAGTTTGGAGAAAAATCTGCATCAAATGTTACATCCATATATTATTGCCGTTTTAAAAGTATTGAATGTTATATCTTTCTGTTTGCATTGAATAGTGTCTTGTAAAGTATATATTTCAACAGCAGTTAAACCTAGTTTATTGGACAGAGAGCAGCCACTGTAGGCTAATAGAAAGATGCCTTGCCTGTGTACATTGTTAAACTGGGTAAAACCCTCTCCCACCCAGTGTTTTCATATTCAGAGGAAAATGTATTTTGAACCTTAAAGCAAAAAACATCTTTACCCTATGTCCAATAATACTTTCAGTCCCTACCATATAGACAGGGCTAGGTCCCTTCAGGAGCAAGCAGAAGCTCGCTTCAGAGAAATTCCAACAGGGGCACAGCAATTCCGACAGCTACAAATTCCCTCGCTGCATATTCCCTGGAGGAAATTGAATGCTGTCATGGATGGATTAGCCCGTAATGGCGGACACATATTGAGCCGAGGAGGCTGGCTAAGAAATTATGAATAAATGAGGAATGGAAAGAAGGAAGGAAGGGAAAATAAAGAATGAAATTCATTTCATAGCACCTCAAGCACACTCACCCGAGGAGTGAATTTTTACGGGAGGCTAAGCCCACATAATAGCAACATTTTTGGGAATTTTTTAGGTGAGTTCTCTGTGAAAAACAAACAACTATGCTATAAAACATGGTGGCCTAGGGTATTGTAGCAGTCTAAGCTGCTGCCTATTTCCCAACCATACTGAACATCTCAGGAATTTTCCCGAACTACGTTCTCAGGGAACTAATTTGAAAACATGAATTTCATTATATGCCAACATATTTCCAATATTTTAAGTTTCAGCTGCATGTTTTAATATTAGGCTATTATGTTAAACCTTCATGTTTCATTGCGGCGGACTCATGCAATTATGGAACCTTCCAGAAATTCCATACTTTCCATAGTAGTTTAAATTATATTCAAACATTCACAGTTAAGGTTACCATTAGGGTTAGGCATGACCTTACTAATGGTAAGGTTAGGCATGATGTTACTGAGGTAAAGTTTAGGATTAATGTTAGGGTTAACATAAAAAACTAGAAAATTGCTAGTCTAGAGAAACACATGTGCATCGCGCTGAAATGTGGAGGGAAAAATAGAACAACACAACGGTTAAATTTTGATGTGAACTTTCGAACACGCGAGTGAGAGTCCGTTGCTTAAACTAATTCACCTTTTTGTCTGTAACAGCTCCCACTCTTCTGGGAAGGCTTTCCACCAGATTCTGGAGTGCATCTTTGGGAATTTGTGCCCATTCAACCAAAAGAGCATTTCTGAGGTCAGACATTAATGTTAGACGAGAAAGACTGGCTCACATTCGTTATTCCAATTGAAGTCAGAGTTATGCAGGCCACTTGTGTGTTCTTCCACACCAAATCCATCAAACCATTGTCTTTATGGACCCTGTTTTTTGCTCAGGTGCACAGTCATGCTGGAACAAAAAAGGGCATTTCCCAAACTATTGCCACAAAGTTGGAAGCACCCAGATCTCTAAGATGTTTTTGTATCCTGTAGCATTAAGATGACCATTCACTGGAACTAAGGGGCCTAGTCCAAAACCTGAAAAACAGCCCCAGAACATTAGCCCTCTTCCACCAAACTTTACAATAGGCACTATGCACTCCAATAGGTAGCGTTCTCCTGGCATCCGCCACACCCAGATCCATCCTTCAGCCAGATATTGAAGCATGATTCATCACTATAGTGAACACCTTACCACTGCTAGTCCAGTGGTGTTGAGCTTTACACTGACTTGTGGTAAATGTGGCAGCCTATGCCATGTTCAATTAATTTACTGAGCCCTTCAGTACAACTCATTGTACTGCCAACACCTGATGAAGTAGTTTTCCACATACTTTTGGCCATATAGTGATCTGTGAAATATGTCATTTCTGAATAAGTTGTTTTCAACAATATGACTCACAAAATGTATTACATGAAAGGTGCTTTTCTGCTATCATTTTCATCGACAGAATACAAGATTAAAAGTTTGTTTCAATTAGACTTTCAATCCTACTGACAGTTTTGTCCCAAAATGTACCTTACTATGAAGTGGCAGATCTGCATGCATCAATTAATTGATGCTAATACCCACCTGAAATGTACAGGTTTCTACCATTTTTTTTGCTTTGCTGCTGATTCCAAGATATATGAATATGTTATTTGACTATGTTACCTAAATGTCACATTTTCCTGTGTAATGTACTTTTCACGACTCACACAATAGGTCAACAACTTCCATCTTTAAAATCTTCTTGATACCAGATTCAATGAAATGGGACCGTTTCTGAATCAGTATCAATTTACCATGATTCTATCGCCAAAGTCTTGTCCCCTAAATCCTTTTGTCACTGTCAAAATCAGTTTGTAAATTAAGAGAGTATATAGAATATTGCAGATCCAACGTGTAAGCCTTACCTATGCCTCAAGTTTAGAATTCTGATGGCTTTTCTGCTCCCTGTCATCTAATTCGTTTAATGCAGAAGCTGGTAGTCTGGCGGTGGCCTGAGATAAGTGGTAATCTTGGTCAGCAGCAGTCTGTGGAACTCTGCCTCATTCCACAACGCTGTGGTCGAGGATGATAACATAAAAACCGACAGGGCAGGGAAGGAAATGAGGAGACTTGTATCGCACATGTCCCAGTCTGCAAGTGACCAAGCTTTCTATCTGTGTGACTGTGTGCAGAGGTGCGTGGAGGAAATTGATGTCCACTTCTACTGGGGGGACATATCATTGACTCATTGAATTCATGATCCATCTTCAGAAAATTGCCATTCCATGTTAAATAATCTCACTTTTGTTTTTATTTTATGTTTATCAATTAATTATTTGAAGTGAGTAAGTCAGTGGTTCTCAAACCTCTCCTGGGGCATTCTCGGCCATGTTTAAGATTCATCCAATTGCTTGAATAAGGTGATATACTTCAAGGCTACAACAAGACTGTGAGATGTACGGAATTTCCGAGATCCAAGTCAGAAGTTTCAGCTGGAATGCCTCCTCAAATTGGAATTCCAACTTGGGAAGTCAGGAGAACCTCACTAGCCCTGAGTTCATAAACCAAGATGGCAGTGCCCTGTCCAGGTTACAGGTTAGGCTACTGGTTATGGAATTTTCTACACTACCTTGACTTCTGAGGTAACAAGAACGTGACATAAAATAACTGGATTGAGTAACTGAATGTGATTGCATTGCTTCA
Source organism: Umbra pygmaea (assembly GCA_016801145.1). NCBI lineage: Eukaryota > Metazoa > Chordata > Actinopteri > Esociformes > Umbridae > Umbra > Umbra pygmaea. Next base: position 7,174 of record JACXGM010012808.1, read on the forward strand.
TCACACTCTAGCGACCCCTTTTTGGGGGATTGGGAGTTTGTGAGCCAAATGAAGTTAGGAGAGTATGTGACTTGTAAAAAGTTAATATACTTTGTTGAGACACAAAACATAAAACTTACATAAAAATAAACACAAAACTAATAATTCTGACTTTACATTTGCTCATACCCTAGACTCGGTAATCCCAGCCGGATCTGCCAGCGTTTTGATTTCACCCTGCAGCTCAGGCTGGAAACCTGTATGTTATATCTATCCTGCTTCCGTTACAATTTAGCTTGGACCAATCACAAACTGTCTTTTCCACCCGGGGTGGGTATAACATGATGACGTTAGAGAAGCGATGGCAAGGAGCTTCGTTTCATTGGTTTGATTGGTTGAAGGACTACCAATTGCGTACAGAGTCATTTGAATTATGCAATTTCTTTGGTTTGATTGGTTGAAGGACTATCCAATTGCATACAGAGTCATTTGAATTATTCCTGTTGATCACGCCTCTTGTGCAGTAGAACATTCAAAGCAGACAATCTTAAAAAGATTGAGCTTGGTCTGGTACTCATACTCTTCAATTTTACCTCTAAAATGAACGAGTTAGACTTGGCTTTTTATCTAAAAGTGGAACAGAAGACGGCGCCCAAATCGTTCCTTTGCAAGAAGGACGTTTTTGCTGTTTTTCCGACCGGATACGGCAAGAGTTTAATCTACCAGTTAGCTCCGCTGGTAGCTAAATGTATGGGGCTTAGCAACAACCCACTTTTTTCATGCAGTGAGATTTTCAAATGTATGCTTGGTGCCGCCCCTCGAGTAGGTCCATTTTTATTACTCGATGCCAGACCCTTAATCTTTGGATTTGGGTCTGGATTTCCAGGCTATAACCTTATTCTTCTCACGTGCTAATGTTTCCTCTATACTTAAATAGTACAACATGAGGTTCTTCCACTCTCACATGGTTGATATATACAGTCGTATGCAAAAGTCTAGGCACCCCCGACAATTTCCATGATTTTCATTTATAAATAATTGGGTGTTTAGATCAGCAATTTCATTTTGATTTATCAAATAACTGAAGGACACAGAAATATTTCAGTAGTGAAATGAGGTTAATTGGATTAACAGAAAATGTGCAATACGCATCAAAATGAAATTAGATTAGTGCATACATTTGGGCAACCTTGTAATTTTGTTGATTTGAATACCTGTAACTAACTAGCACTGATTAATTGGAACACACAATTGGTTTGGTGAGCTCATTAAGCCTTGAACTTCATAGACAGGTGCATCCAATCATGAAAAGGTATTTAAGGTGGCCAATTGTAATTTGTTGTTCTCTTTTACTCTTCTCTGAAGAGTGGCAACATGGAGGCCTATAAACAACTCTCAAATGACCTGAAAACAAAGATTGTTTAACACTATGGTTTAGGGGACGGCTACAAAAAGCTATCGCAGAGAGAGCTGTCAGTGTCCACTCGGCAGAACATAGTGAGGAAATGGAAGACCACAGGCATAGTTCTTGTTAAGGCCAGAAATGGCAGGCCAGGTAAAACATCAGAGAGGCAAAGCCGAAAGATGGTGAGAATGGTCATAAACAGCCAATAGACCACCTACAAAGACCTACAACATAATTTGCTACAGATGGTGTCACTGTGCATCGTTCAACAATTCAGCACCTTTTGCACAAGGAGAAGCTATGTGGGAGAGTGATGCGGAAGAAACATTTTCTGCACACTCGCCACAAACCGAGTTGCTTGAGGCGAGGCTGGCCCACCCATTAGGCAATATTAGGCAGCCGCCTAGGGCAGCACAAATTTGAGGCGGCATTTTGACAATTGTCTGCTGCCCTCCGGTGCCCTTGGGGTAGCTGCAGTTCCCTTCCCGCCCTTAAGACACCATTGTGAAAACTTGCTAATAGCAATGCAAGCATTGCGCATAGGGTTTGTTTGTATGTTTCTGACATCGTCACCCTGCCTCTTTAGCTCGCCCAAGGTGCCAGTCATTCACAAAGCTGTTTATATTGATATGAATTGAGATGCCAGGAAGGCCAGGTGAGTCAACTTGTGAATAAAAGGTAAGTGTTGATCATACACATGTTCTGTCACAGTTAATGTAATACATATATACTTGTGGTATATGCATTATAATTCAAAAATAAATAAAAAAAAGAACGATCATTCACTTATCAAATTGACCCGGGAGGGCATGATGAGCACTATAAGATGACTCCACTGTTTTCAAATTGACACATCTTGATCTCTCCACCCTCTGTCTTTCAGGTGTTTTGATTACAAAACCCCATGGACATCATAGCCACGACTGTGAGACAGCCTTGCTGACTGACTGCAGAGAAATGAGGCCACTTTACGTGGCTGGAGACAAAATGAGTTCGGAACTATGTATAAAGATTTTCTCACATTGGTCAATCAAATTCAAAGTATAAATAATCTACTTTGTTAATCTGTAAATAGGCCTAAACTAATTTGTTAATAAATCTTATTTCACGTGAATATTCCCTCACAATGCATTGTTTCAGACACTGATAAATGTGTGTGGGAGAGGGGTTGCGGGGCAGCATTTATTGGTCTTACCTAAGGTGGCAGAACGTCCAGAACCGACGCTTGCTTGAGGTATAAAAACGCACATTTGGACAAGCCAACTTCATTTTGGAAAAAGGTGCTGTGGACAGATGAAACAAAAATTTAGTTATTTGGTCATAACAAGGCGAGTTATACATGGCGGCGAAAGAACACAGTGTTCCAAGACAAACACTTGCTACCCACAGTAAAATTTGGTGGAGGTTCCATCAGGCTATGGGGCTGTGTGGCCAGTGCCGATACTGGGACTCTTTTTAAAGTTCAGTGTCGCATAGATTCCACTCAATATCAGCAGATACTTGAGAATAATGTAGAGGAATCAGTCACAAAGTTGAAGTTCCGCCGGGGCTGGATATTTCAAAAAGACAACGACCCAAAACACTGCTCAATATCTACTCAGGCATTTATGAAGAAAAACAAGTACAATGTTCTGGAATGGCCATCCCAGTCCACTGACCTGAATATCATTGAACATCTTTGGGGTGATTAGAAAGCAGGCTGTCCATGCTCAGCAACCATCAAACCTAACTGAACTGGAGATGTTTGCAATGAGGAATGGTCCAAACTACCTTCATCCAGAATCCAGACACTCATTACAGGCTATATGAAGCATCTAGAGCAGGGGTGGGCAAACTACGGCACACGGGCCAAATGCGGCCTGCCGGGTCCTTTGATCTGGCCCGCGAGTTGTTTTTATCCTCCACAGTCTCCAGACGCTCCAGAGCGCCAACCGCGATTGTATCGCAGTTATCTCGTGGACCGTATAGGCTACTAACTAAAGCTTGAGAACGTTGGAATGATGAAGATCAGCCGAAAAGAATGAGTGTTGGCTCATCCATGTGGGTTTATCAGAGCCGGAGCTATCGCGCCTCGAATTCGGTCATGTTTTTTTTACTTTTGCCTTTTTTTACTAAACACATTATAGACAGGAAGTAGGACGTGAAAAGGACAAAATAACAACTCTGCAATGATGTAGGACATCATCCTGCAAAATACCAACATGGTACCAATATGATTGGAAAGAGGGGGTTCCGCTGTTAATATAATGCCAATGCATATAATAAGGAGTGGTTTGTCCATGTGGATTAATGACAGCCGGAGATTTCGCATCTCAAAGGTGCTTTTCACTGACTATTTTGGTAAACTAAAAACATTACATTCAAACAAGGAAATGGTGTTATAAAACAAAACATTTATTTTCTGTAGGATGTGCACGTAACTGTGTAGGGGGCGGGTTAATTTAATGAAATAACATCTCCTATTTTTCATGCATCGCTATAAAATGCGGCCCTTCATTTGGTTTCAAAAGCTCAATGTGGCCCTCATGCAAAAATAATTGTCCACCCCAGGCCTAGAGGCTGTTATTTCTACTGAAGGGGGCTCAACTAAATATTGATGTGAAATTTCTGTTGGGGTACCCAAATGTATGCATCTGTCTAATTTCGTTTTGATGCATATTGCACATTTTCTGTTCATCCAATAAACCTAATTTCACTACTCAAATCTTACTGTGTCCTTCAGTTATTTGATAGATCGAAATGAAATTGCTGATGCAAATACCCAATTATTTATAAATAAAAATCATGGAAATTGTCAGGGGTGCCTAAACTTTTGCATACGACTGTAATTAGAGGGCAAGTTTTTTATGATAGAGGAAAAGATGATTATCCAACCCTTGGGTATCTAACCCAGTCATATGCAGTATCTTGAAAAATACAAATTGATGGATTAAGTATAATGCTACAATGTAACCCTCTTGACAACCAACTTTCAATTCCTTTCCATAATGTTTGAATTCTTTTACATTCCCAAAAAGCATGGATGTGTCTTTTTGTATGTTGCATTTAAAACAATTCACAAATTCATGAAAAAATCCACATGGGGAATGTTTGGAAGGAGTTTGAAACTCACACGTGTTTCTCAAAAAAGTGATTTTAGGTTTTGCAAAAGTGTCATGGCTCTCCTTCAAGAACTAAGGAGATACTGGCAGTGTCATGGCTCAGGCAGTGGCAGAGTGTAATCTGTGCCCTGATGGACTGATTGTGTGTTCAGCTCATCCAGGACAATTACTGTACTTTATTATACAATCACCAGTGTTGTTTCTGTTTCATCCCTCACACCTGTTACGTATTCGATCATCAGTATTTAGACCTAGGTATTGTTCTATTCTGCATTGGTTATTGTTTCTATCTGTCTGCTTTGTGTGTTTACTCTTTTGTTGTGTACTCTATGCTACATTACTTCATGGTAGTTAGCATTGTCTTGAAGCGTGAGTTATTTGCCTTTTTCTCCCAAGACCGCACCTAGTTAGAAACAAATGTTTCTTTGACATGCCTTATTTTCTTTAATAAACATCTCAATATGGACTACCGCTCCTGCCTCCTACCTAGCTCAGCACATTACACATTGTTCTTGCATGTGAGTGGGATGCTAATGATGGCTGTGTGCTTTATGTACTATGTTCTAAGAATGTACAACTGCCTAAAGCAATATTTGTTAGTGTTGTGTTTCTGTTGAGTTAATTAGGACTACCCACATTCTTGGAGAACTGGCTCTGAAAGTAGTGCACATTTGAATGTTTTTTAAACACACCTCCTTTTAAACACACCATCTACCATCCTATCAGAATACACATTGTACTTGCTGTATGGTATAACTTTAATTTAACCACCGAAAACTAACCCATTGTATAAAGTTTCGTTTGAGTATTCTGTGTGTAATCAAAGTCAAAGTCAAAGTTGTTTATTTATCATATGCATCGAATAACATACATTATCCTATGCAGAGAATCTTTGCACTATCATACTTCACTTCGACGTTGAACGCCAGAGCAACGTTGCAATAACGATCAGTTTTCAATCATCTTAACAGGGACATACATTAGCTAAGTGAGATGTTATTATACAGTATATTGTACTCATCGACAATGTTCAAAGAAATCCTTGAAAAAAAGAAAAGGTACTGGAAAAGAATTGCCTGTACAATGTCCATTATTTTAGACAGTTTATTCAATTAACAGAAAGTGATGTATTAACACAGTGATTGTCTGTTAAAAAAAAGGAACTATCACGTCAGAGTGATTCATATTTTAGTATACTGTACATACTGTGTAAATAGAAATACAATGTGCTTTGCCCAGAGGAGTCAAAAGAGTCGTTTGGTTGCAATACAAGGTGCCATGTGTCATGGACATTATGGTCTTGAGGCTGTATTGTTGCCTCAAAGACTAGCCAGCTAGGCATTATCAAGAAATCCAAATTGTACCTAAGAATACTTAAGAAGAATATGACGCCGTCCATCAAAAACACATTAAAATTAGCAGAAGGAGAATTACACTAGAACAAGAGCACAACAATGCAATAGGTATACAGAGCGAAGTGCAAAGACATCCAAGGGCTGGGGCATTACATTAGACAACCTGACCTGCTGTGCTAAGCCACAAAGAGCGGATTAATTATCATAGAGTTCTTTGTGGCCTTGCCCTCTCTGCTCTTGTTGGCTATTGTTTGGCTATAATTATAGCTTAAAGGCTTATTACTGTGAACTATCCAGCTGAATCTTAGTGGCATCGCTTATCTGCTGTTGTCACTTTCAAAAAGTAATAGCAGTGAGAATAATTTACTAAGTATCCTTTCATTTAAATGAATGGTATTGAATGGATATTGATTTCAGTATTGTTGTTTCTTTCTTCCAATGGTGCAATTTATGTTTAAGCAAAGTACATTTCTATAAATATTCAACATTACACATCTGTCAAAGCCCAGGTGTGGTATTTTTTGAATTACTAAGTTGGGCACAGGTTTGCAATCTATAGCTTCTCCGACTGCCTGGACCCCCAGCACAAGGCAGCACAAATTGGCATAGCGCTGCCCAGGATTTGTGATGGATAATTCGGATTATCTACCTTGCCACGTCACTCTCCAGCAACTCATTGTGTGCACATCGGGAGCCTGTAAGTTAAATCGCGGAGCTATAGTTGGTAAGTGTAATCATCCCATGCACGAGCTGACTAAAGTCTAGCGTGTTGGACGAGCAGTGTGAGAAGAATCGGCCAGCTCGACGACATGTTGTCTGATGAAACACACAAGCGCCCCACTTCTGACGGAGGACTTGCAGAGCTGCTGACAAGGCAGGGTTAGTGGGAATCGGACAAGACCAATTTGGGAGAGGAAAAAAATCCCCAAAATATTAAATGTATTAAATAATTAAAAACATATGAAAATCATATTCATTACTTTATAACTTGTGTTTAGAAGTTGACTCATTGGCTTCCTTGTCTCAAACTCATCAGAAATAAGACCAACCTGAGAAAAGAACCTATGTAATCGTCCTCCCAGGTGCTTAAAAGAAAATGTTAAAAAAATATATATTCCTTGAGTTTTGTTGGAGTTGTGAGTGAGCTAACAGTCTCTCTCACTTGTCTTGTCAGCACTGAGCAGCCAAGCGAGTGGTGTGAAACCAAGCAGATCCACTGCTACGGACTCTGACATGTAGAGAGAGTGCCAGCTGATGCAGCACAGCCTAGAGTGCAACACGGGGACAGACGGAGCAGTGAAACAGACAGGGATGACTCTGGAATGGAGAAACATATTTATGATTATGTGTTTGGGTAGGGTGCCACCTTAAATTTGGCAACAGAAATTGGGCTACACTAGGGCCTGAACTTCACAAACATGGGTAGAGCTTACGCATAATGTCATGCCTGTGCAGAGCTTTATTTAATTTTTTTATTGTTTTGTGGGGATGTATTTGTATTATTTTTTTATTGACAAGACAGGAGGAAGCAGAAGCTATAATGACAGGTAGGGGAGACAGAGAGGAAAGGCACAGACAGTCGGCCGAGTCGGGGCTCAAATCCCTGTCACCGCTACATCAACACCGCCACCAGATCTCTATCTTTTATTATATTCTACGATTTGTGAAATACTAATGACTTTGAAGATCTTGTAACTTTCAAGACCATTTTCCCTTAATTTCTGATTTGTATTAACAGTGTGTGTGGAAAGTTGTCTTTATTTAAACAAATTTGTACACAAGGACTGTTGAGTTATATTCCAACCACATTCATTGAAAATGTAACCCAATTTAACAAATCCCAACAAAACAATTACATTTTTTGACAATCATATTTCTCCAATGTTCATTCAAACCTACATTAGTCATCACATAAAAATCTACAATGAATGAATGAGGTGCACAAAAACACCTGAAAACCATTGGAAAATCATTAGATAGTGACTTGGGAGGGTCCAGCCTTCCACAGAGACTTGAAACTTGGTTTGGTTTGGTCTTAACCACATGGGTGTAACACATGTAGGTAAGAAGATGCAGAGGCAATTGCAAAGGTTAAAATTAAACTGACTTAATGAACTAGAAAACACTAGGAAAATATTCAAAACTACTATGAGTGTCACAAGGCCCATCTGTGGCAGTCTACGTAACATACACAATCAATACTCTTGATAACTCACAGTGAACACAAAAATGCCAAATACTAAATACCCACACTAACAAACTGTACAGCAATCAATGAGATGGGGTGAAGGGACGTGGCGTCAAAATGCCAGTGACGTTGACCGCTGTAGCCCCAGCTCACCAGCCGATGGAGCCTCAGGACAGGGAGACGTGACAAGCACATTAAAACGGTGTTCTGTTTTTTGATTACCTTATATTTTATGTGTGGCAGTTTGCTTCTATTTTGGACATGAACTAAAATAATATTATTTACCGTATTGATTCGAATATAAGACCTGGAAATAATGCTATTGATTAATCAACAATTGATTAATTGATCATTGATAATTTAATTGATACAATCAAGATCTGAAAAACAAACAACGGTATGTTTCCCATTATATTCTAGCAATGAGTAGAATTGTATATTTTTTTAATGAAGCGCCACCAGGGGGCACAAATTCTGATACTGCCGAGAGAAGCATCAGCATTGAGTCTGCTAACCTAGTGCTGCTAGCATTAACATTATGACAGAAGCTGGCAGCCAGCTACATGTCCATGATCCAACAGCTTTGCAAAGTGATGAGACCTGGGAGGAATCCGTTGCAGCTTCCCCCATCAGTGAATGTATAAATTCTGACGAACTCAAAAGTCAACCAATTCTGTCAAACTAAAACCATTATAGTCTAGCTTTGGTTTGGTCTTGCTGTTGTATAATGTTGTTACTAGCTAGCTTGAGGAGTAACTGTTCACATGAGGGAACCGTGGTTGCTTTTGCACTTAATGCCAACTTTTATTGCACGGATCTCTGGGCTCGATAAAAAACAACAACATTAATCAATATCTCTCTCTTCCTCATGCACTCGCTCGTTGGGTAGACTGCACATTTATACATATTGTGTATGTGTTTTGGGGACTGTTCTTGTGTGTACTATGAAATAGAATAACGCGGGTATCCCTGACAATTTCAAATGTATACTCAAAAACTGCGCTCTCAATGGCTACAGCTCCTCACGGGTTTCTCAAAACCCCTTACGACAAACGAAAATATCAAACATGACAGAAAACAATGGGGGAGTCGGGGAAAACTAAAAGACTAGCAAAAATGCGTCTCCAAACTGCACATACTTCGGTGACGGGAGCGGGCAGTGGTTTGGCACGGATCTGGGAGTTTTGTTGCAGACCATCAAAAATGTGTCTGGGACAGCTAAATCATTGCTAAAATCATGTACTGTCTATAGTACTACATGGCTTAAACATTAAATACAGGAGCAGTCTCATTAGCATAATCAGTAACAGCATTTAGCCCTGTAACGTTTTACTGCGGTTTCGGCTATAATATTGCCTATAAGATTTCTATACTTTGTTTTACGTTACATTTAAATTACGATTAATCGATTAAGGAAAGTGGCAACCCTAGTCTGTACTATATGACAGTACACATTCATAACCACGGATGGCGCTAGAAATCCGTAAAATGAGTGTTCCCTTACTAAATGAAGTGCTTTTCATTCACAACTATTTTACAGCATAAATGCTCACAAATCTCTGAGCTAGAGTCCAGGTTAATAACTGTAACCTATTTTTACATAAAAGAGCACAACCATGTAATGTGTACTGCTTCCATGTAATGTGCACTTGACAGCTTAAACTACAGCAAATCAACACATCCCCCAGACTCTCAAACCCGGTGTAACGTTAACTAAATAAAACAGTAAGGTTATCGACAATAAACCTGTAACTATTTTGAGGCCAACATTAATAAGTAATGTGTTGGCAGCCAGCAGGACGTATCGTAAATGATTATGTTAATCAACTTTCACAAGTTTGGCAATCAAACAAACGCTCATTCATCTTTTCTTAACATCTAGCAAACGACAGCCTGAGTTAACCTACCGTTGGTCATAGCTAAAACAAGAAGCAAGCTAATGTTAGATGGCCAATGCTGAGCTAAACATGTTTGCTAACCTTTCAGGGTGCATTTTCAGGTGCCTGGTAAAATTAGATTTGGTTGAGCCAGAATCCTTTATCTTAATACCACATATTATGCATTCAGTGCTTTGTTTGTTTGGGCCTTGTTGTATGTTTTTAAAGCTTATGAGGAATAGCAAAGCAGCTGCCGGTGCAGTTGACATGTTTGTTGTCCTCTCTCACTTGTGGCCGCACGCAGCAGGTACCCACTCATATTATGTGTTATGTAGGTAGGTAGGTTATAGGTTACGCAGGGAGGGGAAAATCATTCAGCTCATCAGACAATTCCTAAAAATAAAGTTAAAACAAGAATTGGCCATTTAAAAAAATACAGTTATTTTTTCAAACATTAGTGATGAGAGAAGAGGGGGATCAATATTATTATCAGGCACATACATGATATCTGTATAATACCATGCATGATGTTATCGCTGTTAATTTTAATAACTGTTCATTTACACTGGCAATCAAGGCCACATTCAAATGTTCTACATTTCATCAAAATGGATTGAGTCACTCTAGGTTTTGTCAATGATCAATACAAAAAATCTCAAAGTGTAAATAAAATATACAAATTGTTTTAAATTCTTTACAATTACAAAACAGAAAACAAGAAACAACTGAGATGTTCTTGCCTTTCTGTCAAAATACTGAATATTGCAACAAATATGGCACAATGTTTTTTTTTCTGTAGTCCCACTCAATTAAAGTAAAAACCTAAAAAAGTTACATGGTGGATTTTGTGTGAAAATGCACAAATTGACACTGATATTTTGTGCTTATTTGCATGTTTTCAAAAGACCTAATATGCACAAATGTATGTCCCATATTAGAAAGGAATGTCATAGTATCAACACTGATGCATGGCGTCTAAAACTGTAGGTTTAAATAGTGTAGTTGTTTGTTATATAGCATTGTGGCTGGTGGGTTTCAAAGCCAACTCTCACCCCAATGGTCACAAAATCAAATCCAGTGTGTCAGTTTTGTAATGTTTACACTAACTCTATACTTATTCTCAGTAATGTGATGCCTAGCCTTAACCACAGTTTTATGATGCTTAACCTTAAACGAACATGCTTCAAAGTAATTTGAAACCCTACGAAATAATGTGTACAATTTAATAAGTTCAAATGGTTGGAATGTGTACATTTTCGAGGACATCACGTGACACAAAACTGCACAAACTCAGGTCTTATTAAAACCAACCAAAATGCATAAAATATATGGTTTCAATTTGTGCATTTTTTCACAAAACATTACTTGTAGTATGTTTTTGCATGAATTTAGTATTAGACTGTTGAATAATGGTTTTATTTTTTCCACTCTTCAAAATGCAATGTTTTTCAGATCAACTGTGAAAGTTGAGCTGAATTCGTTAATTCGTGACCCCTACATGCTTGCCACTAAAGCTTGAAACCATTGGAAAGAGGAGGTTCCGTTGAAAATAATGAGTGGTAGATCATCTCTGTGGGTTTGTCAGAGCCGGAGATAATGCACCTGAAAGTCTTTTTTTACAAAAAAACATTACAGACAGGAAGTAGGAAGTGAAAATGACAAAATAACAACTCTGCAATGATGAAGGACATCATCCTGCACAAAACCAACAATTTGAAGGGATAAATAGCTGGGATTTAAAAAACGTATAGGAAAATAGTTAGAAATACTGTAGGGGTAGCATTTTGATATTGACCTGTTTGTATCCCCCCAAACATTGTCGCACTGGTTCAGGAGCCCTGGGGGCTTGCCAATATTAATTTGGAAGCCTTATTCATCATGGTATACATGCATTCACACACAATAAACCAAATTAAAACATGTTCTTGTAGTTTTTGAGATACAAATGACACAATATATGAACATCAACATTTATCCATGTTTTAGAGTCTTCTGAAACCAAAGCTACAAGGCACTTCACTGTAGGCCAAAGTATGCTCTTTCCAGAGGCCAAAAGGTCAACTTTGTGCCAGGTGGACTTGAACCCCCTTAATATTAGTGTTGCTATAAACCTCTTGGTGACCTCGCTGACTAACCAAATGTGGGACACCCAGGGAAAAATGTATTTGACTGATATCCTGAGAAACCTTTTAACTGCACATATGTGGACTCCAACTTTCAAGAACATATTTTTTAGTTAGGGGTTTAGAAAAGGTATTTGAGCTTTTCTGTTGGTAATAAATTTTGCCCAAATTGCAGATTCTTTTGTCACTTTGAAATTAGGAACATTTTTGTGTTGATCAATATAAAGAAATGACTGACCAATTGTTTTCATGTTGTAACACATAAAAATGTTGAAAACTCAAGGAAGGTGAATAATTGCCTCTGTATATTAATTTCTCAAATGTCATCTCCCGCCTGTTCATTATATCATCATAAGCTTCCTTTTGCCATGATATTGGCCACTGCAATTCCGTAGGTAAGGGGTTTACGAAATGACTAAAATGGGCCATTGGGAACATTTGTTATGTTTGTGTCTTCTATAGACAACTGAAAACTTGAATACCACTGCTTTACTCAGATAAAATGTCACTTTAATGTACTGTAATTATGTGTGGGATTTGTAAGTCATTGTCACTAATGAGCTCTCAGTTAAACATTTTAAGGGCTGGCCTGAGCTTTGTGCTTGCCTTTGTTGGGCTAATGTAGGCTTGGTGGTGACTAGCCTGTATTTAAATAGGTGTTGGCTATACTCTGTGCTGGGCAGGTAGACATTTATTATCAGCTGGCCTGTAGTGGTCTGGTGTGGCTGAGCCTGTGTTAGCAAGTGCCCACAAAGCTCACAAAAAACAGATCTGGGACCAATGGTGCAATTTGTTTTGGTAGCAGTTGACATGATGCCTGCCTTCCATTCTTTAAAGGCTGTTTTATTTACAAAAAACTGTACATTGTTAATGCCCTCAGACATCTAACTACATGTTATGCCCATGTGCCTACATTCCAACAGTCCACAATACGAAAACTCTAAAAACGCCCACTCATTTGCAAAAGCAATAAGCTGTATGAATGTTTTAATTAAACATCTTTATATTTATGTGAACTGAAAAGACAAAATCAAAATCACATTCTTTTTTCATACCCCCTCAGAAGCATGTCATCAGGGCGCCTACATAACCATCAACACCACATTAAAATTACATTACAGAACAACAATAATCATTGTGTTAAATTACATTTAGTAATAAACGTCTGCACCATCTTGTGTAAATCCATTAGCGTGGCATTGTGGGAAAAAAAACACAGAAGCACAAGGCTTGGGCTCTATAGCCACTTCTGCCTGACCAGTAGAGAAGACTGAGCGGTTATCCTTGTAATTTCAAAATAGCGTGTGAAAACGTGTTTGACCTCCACTTTGTATACTAAAATGTTCAGAATCCATTGGGTAGTTTGCAAATTTGTACATATTTTTGAGCTGTGTGTGGAATTATAATATTATGCTCTTTTTATGTAAGAAGAGAAAAAAACTTGGAATTCCTGCCTGTCAAGATAGGCTCTAGCTAGTGGCATACATGGTTCGACAAGTTCAGTGAGAAGGAACTTGAATGCCTTGCACAGAGCCCTGAGCTCAACACCATTGAACAACTTTAAAGGCCAATTCTAAAGTAAATCAGTTTCTTAATATATATTTACAAATGTTGCCATAGATGATTTATCATATACAATACAAAAACAAAATGGCTGCCGTGCATTGAGACTGCAGAGAGACTGCAATTGAATCCATCAAATATCATGAAAATGACTTGACATCCAAGTAGATAAGTGAAGTCTATGGCTTTATATGGATAGTTGGATTTAACCTTCATGAGTATTTCCCATTATTTTTATGTACTGGGGCACTTTTGACAATACTTGTCAAAACTGTGAATACCAGTCAAATTTAAAATGGAGGATGTCAAGAAAGCTCTGAGAGAACTGGCAAAGAAGATTGATGGAACGGCTGAAAATGTGGGCAAGATAAGCGGTTTGGTAGAAGATGTGAAGAAACTAAACAACCTACAGAAGGATGAGAAAATTGCAGAGTTGGAGAAAAGAGTTGATGACTTGGAGCAATTCACAAGAAAAGAAGATGTGGTCATTAGTGGCCTAAAAACAACACACCGTACTTACTCCGATGTCACCCGAGGGGAGAGCAGTGAAGTTGATATAACAGAGAAAGAAAAGCAGACGCTGGAGGAGCAGGTGATTAAGTTCTTCAATAGAAGGGATATCTCTATTCACAAGGAAAGTATCGCTGCTTGCTATACCCTCCCCAAATAAAACGGACAAATGGAAAGAACTATTATTTTGAGATTTGTAAATAGAAAGCAGAAAATAGAACTCTTGAAACAAGGAAAAAAGCTAAAGGGCACACATGAATATGTGAATGAACATCTCATGAAAAGGAATGCTGAAATAGCTAAACACGCAAGGGCACTGAAGAAACAAAGGAAAATCCATTCAACTTGGACAAGGGATTGTAAAATCTGGATACGTTTAAATGCTATATCTGGTGAGGAGATGAAGGTCCTGTTAATCCGGGACCTCAAAGACCTGGAGAAATATGGCATTGTCTAGCCAAAAAGAAGATTTTTTGAGGGCCAGATTTATCTGATAGAGGTTTGTTTCAGACATAAAGACTTCAACTTGGTGGTGGAGAGCAGATTTACATTAATTTGGAACAACCCTGCTATAAATTATGAAGGTATTTTTTTTATTTTTTTCCCTTTCTGGGTGAGACTCATGGTGAAATTATTGTTTTTCCAAGTGCCTCTCCTTAAGTTCCAGAGATTTATATTGAACCCACTTTTCTACTGCAACATGCCTACCTGTAGGAATTTAAGATTATACCTTGTAAAAAAACTTTTTTAAATTTTTGTTGTTGTTAGATTTATCTTGGACAAAGTGATCTACTAACACTATCATTGGTGTGTATGTGTATTGATTAGGATGTGTGAAATGGGGAAGAAAGTTTGCGATAATATTGAACAATTACTATGCAGGAGCGAGATATAGACCCAGAAAGAAATTTTTTTGATTATACTGAATACCAATTTAAGGAAAAATTTAACTTGAAGAATGGTATATCAATTGTACATTTTAACAGCAGGAGTCTATATGCAAATTTTGATAAGATCAGAGACTATTTGCAATATAATACTATGCAATTTAATATAGTATCTATTTCTGAGAGCTGGCTCAGTCATGATAAAGGAAATCAATTTGAATTAGAAGGTTATCAATTACATTATCTGAGTAGAGTAAACAAAAGAGGTGGGGGAGTTGCAATGTTTGTGGATAATAGGTTAAAGCATATAGTTGTTGAAAGTATGACGACTGTTATTGATGATATCTGTGAGTGTTTAACGGTGGAAATTGATATGGGTAAATTGAAGAACGTTGTCATTAGTAGTAGTGTTTATAGAACACCCAACTCTGGCATTGAAAGCTTTAAAGAAGTGTTTGAGGACTTGGTTTTGAATGCCAAGCAGAAGGTTGCTTATTTCTGTGGGGATTATAATATAGATTTCTTAAATCCGAATAAATCACCTGCAATAGAAGAATTCATTGATTTAATGTACAGTACCGGTCTATATCCATGTAAAAACCAAACAAATCAGAATCACCACCCACTCAGCAACAATAATAGATAATATTTTCACAAATAATATGAGTAGTAATATAGAAAGTGGATTGTTAATGAATGATATCACTGACCATTTACCAATATTTGTACTTCATGAATGTAAACACTATAAATTAGATATTGGTAAAATTTATGTACAGAGGAGATTAAGAACAGATCACACCATGAATAGATAAAAAAATGACTTGTTAGTTCAAGACTGGAAGAGTGTTTATGAAGAAGGGGATGTTGACCTAGCCTATAATTCATTTCTAAGTACTTTTTTGACTTTGTATTATAAAAATTGTCCAATCCAGCAATCAGAGATAACATCTAAACATCCAAATAAACCCTGGGTTACAAGGGGTCTGATGAACGCTTGCAAAAAAAAGAATACTCTTTATAAAGACTTTGTTAAACATAGAACTGAAGAGAGAGAATTTAAATACAAGACATATAAAAATAAATTAACAGCTATTTTAAGAAATTGTAAAAAAGACTATTATAATAGATTGCTGGAAATAAATAAAAACAATATAAAGGGTACGTGGAATATTTTAAATTCAATTAGTAGAAGGAAAAAAACAAGTACTGGATTCCCCAACGAATTTATTGATAATGGTAAAATAATTAAAAACATAGATGAAGTCGTGGCTGGCTTCAATGAATTTTTTGTGAACGTAGGCCCTAATTTGGCTGATAAGATATTACCTCCACAAGAGGGTGATGTCTTACAATTTTTTGAAGAAAGAAATCCAGCAACTATTTTCTTGAGAGATACTGATAAAACCGAAGTACTTGATATTGTTAATAACTTTAAGAATAAAACATCAAGAGACTGCAATGATATTGATATGCTTTTAATT
>JACXGM010012809.1:0-23645 GCA_016801145.1 Umbra pygmaea
CCCTTCACACCTGATTCAAAACAATGGCTTATTAGCAAGTTTCTGCAGAGCTTGATGTAATTGTAATACGATAAATTGTAATAACTTTTAAGATGTATGAAATATAAAATATGTAAACAAATAAATGATGTAATATCATTATCATTTCATATCATTTTCACATGTTAGTCAAACTGGAAAGCTTGAACGACTGTGTCTACGAGCGAATTGCGATATGTTCACTGCAAATTGTACCGTGGCCACAAGCTAGTCAAGGCCACACCCCCACCTCCACCTTACCCCGCTTCGCTCCTCCTCATTAGCATTTAAAGCTACAGACACAGAAATGGCACGTCCTGAGGAAAGCTCATTGTGGGACTGGCTTGTAGTGGCTGTAATTCTGCACCAAGGCTGAATTTCGGATAGAGACTTCAGATACAGTATTAGGGGACCACTAGACCAATATAAACGCATCCAAAATGAGCATGAAATTTTCATGCCATGGGACCTTTAAGGAAAACAGAGCATTCACTTGACCCTCTGCAGTTTGCTTATAGACCCTGTAGGGGTGTGAAAGATGCCGCAGTCAATTTTTTATAAGCATTTAGATAACATTGTCCCCCATGCCAGACTTTTAATTGTTGACTTTTCCTCTGCTTTTAATACAATACAACCCCATATTTTAACCACAAGGCTGCTAGAACAGTTTGACCTTCAAAATAACCTGGTAGGCTGGATCCTTAACTTTCTAACAAACAGGATGCAAAAAGTGAGAGTGAAGTCTGCTCATCAACTGGCTCCCCACAAGGATGCGTACTCTCAACTCTTCTTAACATCCTGTACACAAATATGTGCCAGAGCAGGTGGGACAACAGGACCTTCATTAAATACGCGGATGACTCAGTAATTGTCAGCCTGCTCCAAGACAGTGAAATAGGTTATGGTCCAGTCATCAATGACTTTGTTGAATGGTGAGGCACCCCACCTTCAACTAAATGTAGTCAAAACAAAGGACATGCTCATTGATTTTAGGAAAAAAAATCCAGACAAAATATTACATCAATCAAAGGTCAAACTGTTCAATGTGTGCAATCATATAAATACCTGGGAACGATAAAAGACTCAAAACTCACATTTGAAACTAACTGTGAAACTGTGTGTAAAAAAGGGCATCAGCGCCTGTTCTTTTTGAGGAAACGGAGTCACTTTCACATTGACAAATCAATCATGACCCTCTTTTACCAGGCTTTTATTGAATCAGTTTTATCATTTGCGCTAGCAGTCTGGTTTGGGAACCTCTCTTTAAAAAAATAGAAACTCACTCATCACATAGCAAAGTGGTCTAGCAGGCTGATTGGTGAGCCCCAGCTCAACATAGAGACCTTGTACACAAAACAGTTACAGCACATAACTAGTTCAATTTTAAATGATATCTCCCATCCATTGCACACAGATTTTCAGCTTCTACCCTCTAGGCTTAGGTTCATAATCCCTAGGTGTAGAAAAAAGACACAAACAGTTTTTTCCCCTGTAGCCATTATACTGAGTAATAAGTAATAGCTATACTTTGCACAGGTTTATCATTGTTTTTAAGTATGAATTTATAATATTTTAACCTTTATGTATGTTTTCACAACCTAAACAAATTTTTACTGATTCATTTTGTTTTATTTTCCATTTAATATTAGTATTTAGTTCACATCAATATATAAGTATAATCTGGTCTGGTAAGAACGTTTTAATTGGAATTTTTGCCATTTCTTAAATTCCACAGTTTTTAATTTTGAGAATGTGTGATATGTGCCTTTGTTTTTTTCCATATGTGTGTATGAGGACTCTACTGCAAACATAATCTACCTCTGGGTACAAATAAAGTAACTTGAACTTGATTTAGGACCACAATTTTATCTTATGTTCTCAAACACAGTTTTGCTGCACGGTGGTGGTCACATGACACAGCTCTGTTTTCCAGAGTGTAAAGAGTGTAAAGTGCTCATTCGCAGTTAATACTTCATCCAAAAAAGTAGTCTAACTATGAACATATAATGGTTGGAATTTATTAAATATACATAATATACCATAGTGATATTCAAGGTGTTACTGATGTTTAATAGTTGGGCAGAAAACATTAGCATTTTTATTCAACTGCACGTGACAATGGTGGCCGAAATAGATTGAGCGCGTGTCAGAAAAGCTGAGCTGAGCTAGTCTGACGGAAAAAAGCCAGTTATTTCCCCAGTATTATGAACCACATTAGGCTATATGAAGTCAATGTAGAAAATATAAAGGGCAAAACATCCATTACAGGTGTGAGCAGTGCCTAATTTGGGCCGGATCCTGGCGGAACAGGTTCCTTAGCTTATGGACATGATTTGTCTTTTTCAATACTGTTTGACATCAGCACTGTAAACATAAATAATAAATAAAACCCGGTCAAAGTTTAATAATATGATCTCTTCCTTCTCTGTATTTATTTCGCTTACTGGTAAAAGCTGTCAAGAATAGTAAAAGCTGTCAAGCACCGTATAAGCCAAACTGATTCCAGACCAGCTGTTTTGATTTAAACTTAAATGAAATTGAGTAGTATGCATAAGGCTATCTGATCTTAAAACAGTGGTAATACTCTGAGGGTACGATCTGCCAACGCAATCACGTCACATTGCTTAGGTAAATCGTTTTCACTCACTGAATTTGAAACTGGAGGCAGGAAATAAGTTAAATTAATACGGACAGGAAAAGAAAAGTGAGTTTTAATGACATTTTTCAAGACAAAAAATAAAGAGATAGATGGTGACTCAAAACGCACCAGAGAACTGTCATTGTAAATCTTTAGAGGCATGTTGGAGAGGACTGTAGTTCAAACTGTTTTCTGACGTTGATCCATTGGCTAGCAGTGCTGTTAGTCCTGCATGTTCACCATCATCAACAACACCACCAGCTGGTAGGTCTGTTGTTAGCGAATCCGAGGAGGGGAATAAGTTATCCGGTGAAGTGCCCGCAGCAGGTGCAATTCAGACAAAGGATCAGTTCAAAAACAAGCAAAAATATTATCTCTTGCTTTCGATGCATAATTCAAAACTGGGCAGCAGCAGCAAAACATGCAAAAATGTAGGGAGTTTGGATCCAGAAATTAGTGGTGGGATAAAACTAGCCAAAGAGTGTGTGGATTGTGTCGTGTCCTCTTCGGCCTCTAATATAAAAATCAAGAGCCCTCAGAAAAAAGGTTTGGAACATGCCCCGAACCAAGGGGCATTTAGCTGTGGAGGGAATTTTCCTTAATTTATTATCTGAATTAGACTGTGAAAATTTACCAAGGAATTTTTCTCTAAAACCCTCATTGGTGTTGGTCAAGTTGGGATGCAAAAATGGAGTTGCCAAAAGGCTCCAGGCCCACTTCCCTAATATAACAGTTTGGCACACACTCTGCACACAGACTTGAGCCTGCTGTAACCGATGTGGTAAAAGAGATGGGGGCTATCAATCAAATCTTTATGTACAAGCAATATTGACTTTATAGCGTATCCAACAAAAACCGAATGGAGCTGAAGAAATGCACAGAAAGTCTAGACATCCAGCTTTGTAAAATTGGCAAGACCTTGGACACTAAATGGGTGGCATCTAGCTTCAGAACTGTAGAGGCTGTTTGGAAAAATTATAGAGGCTGTTTGGAAAAATTACTTTGTGCTTCATAAACATTTCACCGCAGCAGCTAAGGACACATAACGTGACAGCGTGACTCATCAGTTCTATAGCGGCCGTGCCATGCGCATAACTTCACAGCACGCATTCCTTAAAAATCTGGGACTTATGTGTGATACACTACAAGAAGTGAACATTGTAAAAAATACACTTGAACATTGTAAAAAATATCCATGAAAAACAGTAAAAAGTACTTGTAATTTGCTGCTAGTACTTTTCTATTATTTTATGGACATTTCCTTTTAAGACAATAACAGAAAATACTTTATAAACACATCCGTTACAAAGTAATATCAGCTCTGCTTGTTAATAAACATTTACTGTATTTATAAAGTATTTTCTGTTATTGTCTTGAAGGAAATGTAGGTAATACATAAACAAATATACGTTTTTTAATAATCTGTAGCTCTGAATTGAATCCAAATTCTCACTGCAGTTTCATCAAGGCTTTACTTAAGCCTGTGCCTTTCCTATCAACTTCACTGCACATCCCTGCAGCCAAACTTGACCAAACTGACAACTCTCACTGCAAAGAACCAATCTATAACAGGTGGATTCCGACACCATGGCCAGCTCTGTAGCCAAAATGTGTACAAACAGCCTTGCGTAAGAATAAACATATAAAAAAATGCCTCTCCTTACCTTAAGAAAACAGCCACACACATACACAAGAGCCTTTTCTGGAATGTATGGCAGATAATAAAATGACTTTGAGGGAGTCGACTCAACAGCTGAGAGAGATATCGTTTTTGTCTTCATTCTTCATTCGTGGCTACTTAAAGAAGTTTAAGAGTGAACTGTGTAACCATAACATTTAAATACATGTGAAGTAAAATAACTAAATACTTATGTGACAAACACAATTACCACAGAGTAGGCAAATATATTTCATTAGCTAACCTACAGTAAGTAGACATACTCTGGCATTAAAGACAGGCTGGGTGGCGGGATAGTAATTCATTCCTATATAGCCAATTACATTCCAATCCTACTGCAATTTTTTTATTTCTGATTAGTCAGGCAAAAGTACTTACAACAAATCACATGTTTAATTTCATATTATAAAAAAGTGAACCCATTCTGATTGGCTGGCCTTATCATGGAGTCCCTGCTGGTCTATAGGCTACTGTTGCTGTGACGTCTAACTGCTTTGTATTATTCGGCACCTTGGAGAGCTACATGTCTATAGGCTTCTTGGCTGTTTACTGTCTGATGTTGATACTGTTAACTTAATGTGCGAGGGAAGGTATTATCACGAGAGTCTGGGAAAAGGGTTTTAGTGAGGAAGAGTCGTGGAAAGGAAAAAAATTAGTATTTTCTGTGGAACTATGTGGTGTCTTTAAGTTCTTTTCATGGTAGCAGAGGATGGTTTTTAACTACAGAGTGCCACCTAAGCTTGACGAAGCCCGACCATACGAGTGCTGGAAAAATGAAGTTAGTATTTGGAGACTTGTTACGGACTTGGACAAGAAGAAGCAGGCTCTCGCGGTGGTGCTGGGGCTCGAGGGGCGAGCCAGAGAGACCGCTTTTGAAATACCCGCGATCTAAACAAAGACGACGGTATGGAAACCTTGCTAGCTAAGCTGGACGCGGTATTCTTGAGAGAAGAAAAAGACTGCGCTTATGAAGCATACTCTAATTTCGACTCGATTTCCAAAGACAGTACAGTGTCCATGACGAACTACATCATAGACTTTGAGCAGAGATGCAACCGCATTAAGAAGTACGACATGACCCTGCCTGACAACGTGTTAGCGTTTAAACTCCAGGACACAGCTTGTCTCGAGGAGAAGAGCAGGCAGCTGGCACTTACAGCATGCACAGATTTGACATTCGCAACCATGAAGTCATCGTTGAAGCGGATTTTTGGAGCAAAAACCAGTGGAGCAAGCGGCGGCAAACGAGACTCAAGATTCTGCGTTTTTCACGGAGCAGAGGCCACCGGGCAAATTCAGATGGAACAACGGCCCGTCACAGAACAGACACCGGCAGCCACAGCAAGGTACAAACCCACTCGACAAATATGGTAAGACAACAAAATGCGTCATTTGTCGGAGAAATGAAGTAAAGCTAGCAGAAGATGAAAATGTGGAAGAGTGTAATATTACACTATTTACAAAAGTCATGACGGACTCTGAGATTTTCCTAACTGAATCACTGGTATCAGCTATCATTGATACTGCATGCACATGTACTGTTTGTGGTGAGAAGTGGCTGGATAGTTACATGAAAGACCTGAGCCAAAGCCAAATAAACGAACTGCTGCAAACAGAATTTTCAAGCTGCAGACCTTTCAGATTTGGTGATGGTCAAGTGGTACACTCTAACAGAAAGGTGAAGATTCCCGCTAAAATCGGACTAACAAAATGTCACATTGAAACGAAAGTTGTTCCTGTTGATATTCCTTTACTACTGAGCAAAATGTCTCTAAAGAGAGCAGGAACTGTTTTAGACATGGAGAATGACAGAGTTGTTATGTTCAAGCAACCAGTGCCTCTTGAGCTCACTAGTTCGGGACACTATTGTGTTGACATTAGAGATGGTAATACTGAAGCGGACACCAATGAAAGGGAAATCCTTGTCGTCACAGCAGAGATGTCTACAAAAGAGAAGCGTAAAGTTCTCCTTAAGCTCCACAAGCAGTTTGGCCACGCCTCCGCAGACGGGCTGCAGAGGCTCATTCTCAGCTCTGGAAATACTGATAAAGACTGTCCAGTTATTCTGCAAGAGATTATCCGGGACTGTGAGGTATGTCAAAGATATAGCAGGACCTAACCCAGGCCTGCTGTTGGTTTGCCTTTAGCCTCAGAGTACAATGAGATGGTGGCAATGGATCTTCAGGAGTTGGAACCTAGCGTATGGTACCTCCACATCATCGACCACTTCACACGCTTCAGCGCTGGAAACATTGTGAGAACAAAGAAAGCCTCGGTGTCAACTCCTTCATTCACTCGTGGATAAGTGTTCATGGTGCACCCAAACGAATATACACAGACAACGGTGGCGAGTTCAACAATGAGGAGATAAGAGAGATGGCAGAAAAATTCAACACTGAGATGAAGACTGCAGCGGGATACAGTCCTTGGAGCAACGGCCTGCTAGAGACACAACATGACACTGACTGAGATCCTCCTAAAGGTGAAAAGGGAAAACGGGTGTGGCTGGCAGACTACTCTAGACTGGACTTTAATGGCCAAAAACAGTATGATTAATGTGCATGTTTATAGTCCACACCAGCTTGTGTTTGGTCACAATCCTAATCTTCCCTCCATTTTGATTGATAAACTGCCTGCTCTAGAGGGCACTTCTATGAGTACTAGAGTAGAACAGCACCTAGCAGCGTTGCATGCTTCCAGTAGAGCATTCACAGAGGTTGATAAACTGCCTGCTCTAGAGGGCACTTCTATGAGTACTAGAGTAGAACAGCACCTAGCAGCGTTGCATGCTTCCAGTAGAGCATTCACAGAGGTTGATAAACTGCCTGCTCTAGAGGGCACTTCTATCATTACTAGAGTAGGACAGCATCTAGCAGTGTTGTATGCTTCCAGTAGAGCATTCACAGAGGTTGATAAACTGCCTGCTCTAGAGGGCACTTCTATGAGTACTAGAGTAGGACAGCATCTAGTAGCGTTGGAATGTTCAGAAAGAATAAGAAAAGCTTTACGAAAGCAGTGCAGGCCTACAGATGAAAAGTAAGAGACAGGAGACAGTGTACTACAAACGAGCAGACAGTACAGAATGGAAAGGCCCTGCTGTAGTTATCGGTCAGGATGGCTCTGTAGTGTTTATTAGACATGGTGGGATTCTTGTCAGAGTACACCAGTCCAGACTGAAGAAAGTCAATGCACAGGATGAAAATAAACCTAATGTTCCTGAAAATAGTAAAGAAAGTGAAAACTTAATACACACTAATGTGTCAGAGAAATCAGATGATGAAATGAGTGTTAATGGAGACGTGCAAATCTCTGAAAACACAGAAACAGATGATAGAGAAGACATGAGACAAACTAATGAGACAGAGAGTGAAAATACAGTGGGTTCCACTGGTGTCAAACTGAGAACAGGTCAGACCGTGACATTTACAAACAGAAATAATGGTACTAAGCACACTGCCAGAGTTTTAGGCAGAGCAGGAAAAGCAAAAGGGCAATATAAAAACTGGTACAATGTGCAGTATTTTGAACCAAATGGCAGCGAGGGTCAAAAGGAAGCTTTAGACATGTCACATGTTGATGATATTCTCACTGAATGTGATAACACTGATGCTGATGTACTCATTACCAAATACATCTCTTTTGATGCTGCTAAACAGCAAAAGATTGAAAACTGGCAAAATAATAATGGGTAAATCAAAGAAAGACGCACACTCCAGGTATCTTGCTCCAAAAAATTATATTGAAATTACCAATGTTTCAGCAATAGGTTTGCCTTCTTGGTAATTTCAATATAATATTTTGGAGCAAGATACCTGGAGTGTGCGTCTTTCTTAGATTTTTTCGATTGTTTGTGTCCGACGGACAGCACCTCTATATACTGGGTACCTGGGTGTGCGCCAGAACATAGCTTTTCCAAAATAATAATGGGTAACACTTTAAGAGTCCAAAAAGTGTATCTGTAGATGCTCTACAGATTATCTGCAGACTATCGACAAAATTTGAACAAACTATCTACTTACCCTAACCCTAACCTTAACCCTTCCCCTAATGTTAAGCCTAACCTTAACCATTAACCTTAAACATATTCTAAACTTACCCCTACCCTTAAACTACACAATTAGTTGCTTATCAATAGATATGTAGATATGACTATCAACAAACTATCAACAAACTATCTGTAGACCAGCTACAGATGGAATTTTGGACTCTCCAAATAAAGTGTAACCTAATAATGTTTATGAAGAGGTCAGACAAGGGTCAAAGATTTATTTCTACTAGATGGGTCTGTACATTGAAGGAAACCTCTAATGGTATTGTTCCCAAAGCTCGCCTTGTGGCGAGAGGTTTTGAAGAAGTCAATATTCATGAATTACAAAAAGATTCTCCCACATGTGCATCAGAGTCACTCAGGCTGCTGTTAGCTGTTATTTGTCAAAACAAATGGAAAGTAAATTCTATGGATATTAAGTCTGCCTTTTTGCAGGGAATGGAACTCTCAAGAGACATTTACATTGGTCCCCCACCAGAAGCAGGCGTAGACAATGCGTTGTGGAAACTAAAGAAATGTGTGTATGGACTTGCAGATGCTTCCCTCTACTGGTACAACAAGGTCAAAGAACTCATGCTGAACAGTGGTGGGACAATGTCACGGGTTCATCCTGCAGTGTTCTATTGGCATAATGAGCAGTCTGAGGTGACAGGAGTACTGGCATGCCATTTGGATGATTTTTTTTGTGCAGGTTCAGAGCACTTTGTAACTAATATCATCCCTGTACTTTAATCTGCATTTCACGTGGGTTGTGAAGAATATGAGAGTTTTTCATACGTGGGGATGGACATTGCTACTGTGGGTGGTGTAGTGCAGGTGCATCAGCACAGTTACATTGAAAACTTACAACCACTTCACTTACAGGCAGCACGTGCTGTACAGACAGAGGCTCCACTAAACGAGATAGAAAGAGAACAACTCAGGTCCAAAATAGGACAGCTTCTATGGGTTGCTAAACAAACTAGACCAGTTGTTATGTTTGAGACATGTAGCCTAGCATCCAACATTTAGAATGCTACTATTCAGTCCATAAATGAAGTGAACAAAGTAATCTGTAAACTTAAGTCAGAGAAGGTTACACTTAAGTTTCAACACTTGGGCAACAGTGATGATTTGAGTTTGGTGGTTTTCAGTGATGCTTCACTGGGCAATCTTCCAGATGGTGGTACACAGGGAGGGGCTTTAATTGCCCTCATGGAAAAAACAGGAAAGGTATCTCCTCTGTTTTGGCAGTCCATCAGAAGCACGCTGGCAGGAGAATCCCTTGCCATGTCAGATGGTATTGACAATGCTATTTTTCTGCCTATGCTCTAGTCTGAGCTTACCACTGGTAAAGCTGATCTTAATGCTCTTCCGCTTATTTGTGTTACTGATAACCATTCCCTGTTAAGTCTACAATACAAGTCACAGAGAAGAGACTAAGATTGGAAAAAGGTGGTGTCAAAGGACTCCTACATGCTAACAAAATCAAAGAAGTGCGTTGGTCAGAAGCCAAGGCACAACTGCTGACTGTTTGACGAAGAAAGGTGCTTCCTCACTTATGCTTCTTAAAGCGCTGTATGAGGGTGTATGGAAACTGTAACATCTGAACCTTTAAGCATTTATCTTGGTACAGTTTTTTTTGTTCAAATACTCAAGCTCACTTAAATGTCACTGTGTTCTGAAAATCATTTGCATTTGGTGACAATGTTTTATATGCCAAAGTCACCCGTTCATTTGTTTTTTTATTTAAAAAAGAGAGGGAGATTTTTAACTTCATGTGGGAGGTAAGGTATTATCGTGAGAGTCTGGGAAAAGGGTTTTAGTGAGGAAGAGTTATGGAAAGGAAAAAATGAGTATTTTCTGTGGAACTACGTGGTGTCTTTGTAAGTTATTTTCAGATACATTAGATTTTTTTAACGGTTTTCACCTGTTACACTTTCTTTGAGCCCACCGAGAACACTCTCCCTTTATCTCTCCTATATGTACCAGCTTTTCAAATTAAGCACTGGTTGTGAGGGATTGAATGTGAAAATGATACAATTTGGCTATATAATGTTATTTTTTTGTGGTAAAAAAGTAAAACAAGTAACATATCTCACGCCAAAGCGCAGAATGTTAAGAGCTCATTGGTGAAAACACAAGTGGGCTTGTTCGTTGAGTCTGAGTTTATGATTGGAATCTGATAGGCTTCGTTCTAGTTTGACCAGAGGATCTTAAATAAGCATGCACACACAACTGTAACGGGAGGCTGTCCAAGTTCTCAAGTGCAAACTTAGTTGATTAACAACTGATTCTTACTCAAGTATCTTACTTCACCATAATATGGTTTCTTATTATATTTCAAGTTCATTTCATGTTTGGTTTCATTGCTAAAGAAGCATCTGATTGCAATTTTGATGGGAGCTAATTAAACCAATGCTTAGATTATTTTATTAGTAATCCCAGATGTTTTCCAGAAGGATTATTATAAAAACAATTTACAAATGTAAAATGAAATGCAGATTAAACTAATATTGTGGAATAAGTTACAACAGTAAAGTTTTACACCTCTCAAGTGTGAAACTACCTATTGTTGGATGTCTAGAATTAGCCAACTATAAGGAGTAGTTGGACATCCAATACACTGATTAGCACAATTTGTCAATCATCTGTAAATCATTCATCTCAGTCTTGTCTTCACAACATGTCCCTTTTGTAATTTGCCTAATAAGACAAATTAATAATGAATTTCAAGTATTGAAGCAATATTGAAGATGCAATTGCGTTTCCTATTATATATTTGAATTGTGAGAATTAACTGGTAAAATTAGGGAATCCACCAGCCACAGTGGCTAAGTTAATTTCCCAGCCTGGTTCCAAGTTTGAACTGCAACTGCTTGAAAAAAAAGTTGGATTCAAGATAGCAATTATTAATTATATATTCTGCAAACTCCGTTACCATGGTAACGTTAAAGCGGTAGCTAAAACTTTTATGTCACATCGAAGTAACAAAAGATGCAGCAGTCAACCATGTTATTTCTAGCTGGGAATACTTCAAATATATGAGAGAATGTTGTCAAACATATTGGCTAAATAATCTGAGTGACTATAGTAGTAGGACCAAAATGTATGTCACGAACCCACCCTCCTGAACCCGTTTCCCTTTTCCTTCTGTGTCTATTCCCTGATCCTGGTGCTCTTGTGTGTGCGCATTTGGTCTATCTCTGTGTTTGTTAGTCTTCAACATGTTCCCGAGTACCAGTTCCCGTTTTCCCTGCACCCATGAAGGCACCAGTCCCTGAGCACCAGCCCCATCAGCACTGATTCTAAGCACCTGTTCCCTCTGCCACACCTGGGGCTGATTGCTACCCTCCCTGACAATCAGTCCCTGCCGGATTATTGTAATACCAAGTGTGTTCTAGTCTCGTGCCATTACTACTCCTAGCCAGTCTGAGCACTGTGATATTATTGGTTTTGTGAAGCTACTATTGCCAGTCTGAGTGCTGTGCCCTTATTATTCCGAGTTGCCATTATCTCACCCTGGTTCTCAGTGCTTCCATTTCCAGAAACCATCTGTGCTGTTTATCTGGTCATCACTCAACTTGTTCCTCTCCAGCCATCCTGACCTCACATCTCCTGTGCCCTTAGTCATCACTCAACTGGTCTCCACTCACATGGTTCCAGCCACTACATCCAGTCATCCCAACTGCTTACCACTATTCCTGACCTATTATCCTCAATAAATAGTATTGTTATCACTCACCTCATGTTCATCTGCATTTGGATTCACCCTCGGTTCCTAGCCTGGGTCCTGAGAATGTTAGTTTGAGGCCATTTGCATTGCATTGAATTGCTGCTTTTAAGAGCAATTGAATTGGCTATTTTTTTAGATGCCCTGGACGATGACCTTGGTATTGGTGCCATAGCAAAAATCTCTCCCTGAATTCAAGGGAAAAGTTTAAATGTACTTTCTTACCTTACATTCCCTGGTTTCAACATGACACTGGGGATAAATGTATAGGCCTAGTGCTTGTTTCCCAGAAATACAGACATGCATGTTAATAAAAAAATAACAAGGTCTGCTTCAGACAAGTAATCGGACAAGTAAAAAATAGACTTACTTGTCTAAAGGACAAGTGGCCAATAAAGTTAATGTCAAGCCCTGGGTAACCCTATAAGTAAACAAGGTAATTGTAAACAAGGTACACTTAATGTACAGAGTGAGTCTCCTTGTATGAGCATATTTATTGTTTTGGGCTTCACAGTCAACTCAATTACTTAGAGAGCTGAGTATGGCTTAGGCTTTGTTATGTTGAAGCATGTTCATTGAAGAATTGAAGAACACCACTCCCAACATTGGTCTACCTTTCTCTATACTACACCGACATTGTTACAGGGGTCAGATTCATTGGGGCCCTATAATTTCCAAGTTGCAGAGACTGTGAACTATGGAGGACCAAGTCTGACAAAATAAGAAAAAAATATATAAATAAATAAATGCTCAAAAAATAAATAAGCATACAATTAATTGCACAATAAATACAGTAAATAAATAAATCTAGGCAGTAATTAAATTATACAATCAGACATTAATGTATATCTGTTTTAATTAGCTTCTTTATTTATTCACCTTTGTAATAATTAGCCTACCTTATTTATTTTTTGTACGTTATAATTTTCAACTTTATTTATTTATGACTTATTTTTTAAATGTATGTATTTATCTGTATATTATAATATTTTTGTCTGTTTTATTCTTCCTTTGTATTTTTTTACCCTATTTATTTCTACCTGTCATATTTACATTTCTGTATACATTTCTGCCTCATTATGCAAATGAGAAGGGGCTGTGTCTTAGGGTGAAAACGTCTGCCCATTGGTTGGTTAGCATTATACTGCATCGGTCGAATCTACATGGCTTTTCCCCACCAAAAAGCATTGTTTAGCAATTGTGAACTCGGCAGACAGACGTTCACTTTTCGACCTCTTAATGGAAGCTGCCAACAGACTGGAGGAATAAGAACGCTATGTGTGTGATTAACGTTGCGACCGTATTGAGAAGATGGGCCGCTTCCTCCAAACTATAAAAAACCAGCCTCATCAGGAGCGATCAGAATAAAGTTATAACGACCTCTCTTCCTAGATGCTTCCATAGTAATAAAAATGAATCGATACAAACAAACTAATGTTTGTCACTGTAGAGGCTACTATGAACCAAACGCAATGTTGTACATTAAAGTTTTAATGCTTTGAGCGGGCTAAAATTCAGACTCGAAACAAGGTGGTGCCAGTCTTGACTCTGTTTCGGTGTCACGGTAGCGCTGCGAAACGCAAGCAGTTGCTGCTTCGGACGTAATATGTCAGGTGATTTTTCCGTACCAAAGCAACATTCGGAGCAGTGGTTCAAATGGAATTGTAGTTATTGGTTTGAAGCACATCTCAAAACTTCAAACTGCCATCACTATTTATAACCTCATTGGCCAGTAGCATGTAGTTTCGAACGATGCAGTATACTGCTAACCAACCAATAGGCAGAAGTTTTCCCCTTAAGACACAGCCCCTTCTCATTTGCATAATGAGGCAGAAATGCATACAGAAATGTAAATATGACAGGTAGAAATAAATAGCATTGAAGAAATAAATAGGGTAAAAAAATACAAAGGAAGAATAAAACAGACAAAAATATTATAATATACACATAAATACATACATTTAAAAAATAAGTAATAAATAAATAAAGTTGAAAATTATAACAGACAACAAATAAGGTAATTATTACAAAGGTGAATAAATAAAGAAGCTGAAGACACTTTTATTCAGACAAGCTTTCACTTGACTGAGATATCATTGTTTTTATGTTTGGTATGATGTTAATTTTGCTGCATGTAAAGCACTTTGTGATTCTGTGATAGGTGCTATATAAATAAAGTTCTTCTCTCTTCTGGATACCCAGATAATGTTTTTTGGGTCTTATCCCAATTCTAGTCTCTCTCTACATGCTGCACATTAAGACTAGGGCTGAGTTCAAAGTTTTACCCCCGTCTCAGTCCCCAGATGTTATGCTGCAATAGTTCATGTGCCGGGGGACTAGGGTCAATCTGTCCTTTCCTAGTCCCCATTTATGTTTCATTGGTTTATGTGACAGGGACGAGAGACATACACATGTAGGTAC
Organism: Umbra pygmaea; assembly: GCA_016801145.1. NCBI lineage: Eukaryota > Metazoa > Chordata > Actinopteri > Esociformes > Umbridae > Umbra > Umbra pygmaea. The sequence continues at coordinate 14,516 of JACXGM010012809.1, forward strand.
ACTAAAGTGGTGGAAAAGGGACGGGACTGTACCGAGCTGTATCGAGGTGCACTTAAATGCGTGCATACAGAGTGCGAGTTCTGACAGTCAAAAAATCATATGTCCACGCACACTTTACGAGTGAGTTTATTTGAAAATCGTACGGACGCAGTAATATTCGACACGATTTATGAACTGCCAAATTAGGAAGAAATCGCTTGAAGTTCCACACAAAAAACATGGATTCAGAGGAAGAAATTGCTTTCTTTGTGGCAGCAATAGCTTGCGAAGAAATAAAAAATGCAAAGATGCTCTATTGGGTTGAGATCTGGTGACTGTGGGGGCCATTTTAGTACAGTGAACTCATTGTCATGTTCAAGAAACCAATTTGAAATGATTCAAGCTTTGTGACATTGTGCATTATCCTGCTGGAAGTAGCCGTCAGAGGATGGGTACTTGGTGGCCGTAAAGGGATGGACATGGTCAGAAACAATGCTCAGGTAGGCTGTGGCATTTAAACAATGCCCAATTGGCACTAAGGGGCCAAAAGTATGCCAGGAAAACATCCCCCAAACCATTACACCACCAGCCTGCGTAATGGTAACAAGGCATGATGGATCCATGTTCTCATTCTGTTTACGCCAAATTATGACTCTACCATCTGAAGGTCTCAACAGAAATCGAGACTCATCAGACCAGGCAACATTTTTCCAGTCTTCAACTGTCCAATTTTGGTGTGCTCTTGTAAATTGTAGCCTGTTTTTCCTATTTGTAGTGGAGATGAGTGGTACCCGGTGGGATCTTCTGCTGTTGTAGCCCATCCGCCTCAAGGTTGTGTGTGTTGTGGCTTCACAAATGCTTTGCTGCATACCTCGGTTGTAACGAGTGGTTATTTCAGTCAAAGTTGCCCTTCTATCAGCTTGAAGCAATCGGCCTATTCTCCTCTGAACTCTAGCATCAACAAGGCATTTTCGACCACAGGACTGCCGCATACTGGATGTTTTTCCCTTTTCACAACATTCTTTGTAAACCCTTGAAATGGTTGTGCATGAAAATCCAAGTAACTGAGCAGATTGTGAAATACTCAGACCAGCCCGTCTGGCAGCAACAACCATGCCACGCTCAAAATTGCTTAAATCACCTTTCCCATTCTGACATTCAGTTTGGAGTTCAGGAGATTGTCTTGACTAGGACCACACCCCTTTAATGTATTGAAGCAACTGCCATGTAATTGGTTGAGTAGATCATTGCATTAAGGAGAAATTGAACGGGTGTTCCTAATAATCCTATAGGTGAGTGTATCTATATCTATATCTATATATATATTATGTGAAATACATTTTATTCTTATCGTCTTTCTTCTTCTGTGGTTTTCCTCAGCTTCTGATTGGTCAAATTCACAAATCGGCAAATTCAATTGCACACACAAAAACGAATTGAAGCCGACAGCTCCCGAACTTTTTAGACATGACTAAAAATAATCGGGACGTCGAGAAGGTACTTACCTCGGCTCGTAATACCACACACGATAAGAGCCACGACATGCGAGCATAACCGATTTCCACTCAATTTCTCCCGATTTAAAATATCAAGAAATTGACTTATAGCTTTCTAAGTGTGTCTCTCGAGAGGAACAAATAAGGTAGGATACTTCTCAGAGAAATGCACAACACAAACATAAACAAAGCAAACAAAAGTTGAAAACACAATGACATTACTTTGGTGGAGGGGGTGATTAGATTAGATTCAACTAAACAAAACCATGGCAACGACCTATCTAATCATTACCAATACAATAGAGTAGAAGCTATCACCTTTGTAAATGAGCCTTCATGCATTCAAAGAGTTGTACAGCTTTCTGACCAATCATAGCACACGTCATTAGTCAGCTGCAGACAATTTTCACTGGTGGGGGAGTTAGAAGAATTTCTGACAAACTATCTTTCAGCTTACTTTTTGAGAACGCTACATTGAGTAGGAAAGATGTTTCATTAATGAATGATACAATTGAATGTGTCTGTATAAATAGCTACAACTTTTTCACAAAGGATTCAGGAATGCATTCTAGAGACTACAGTAGGCTACACTACACACACCTTCCTTTATTGAATTACAGTAAATCGGAGTATGCAGATGCAGGATATAGTCTACGATATTTCTTCACTTTCTTAAAACAGTTTTAAAACAAACAAGGCTTTATTTAAATTAAGAAATGTATTTTACTGTATAATAATACAATTACATTGATTCATTAACAATCTCTGTCCCAAAAAAATTGTATACCTAGGAGGGATTAGAACTGCAAACTTCTGCATCAATGATAAAAAGACAAACCCATTACGAGCTATGTGTTTTTTTTAAAGTGGTCTAGCACCCTGCGGCCCAGTCTCCGAAGGGAGGGGATCATGCTCTGCTTCAGTATGTCACAGCACATATTGGTAGTCATGGTTCACTCAATGAACTGTAACTCACCAGTGCCGGCAGCATGCAGGCCCAGACCATGACACTCCCACCACCATGCTTGACTGTAGGCAAGACAAACTTTTCTTTGTACTTCTCACCTGGTTGCCCCTACACACGCTTGACACAATCTGAACCAAGTAACTTTATCTTGGTCTCTTCAGACCACAGGACATGGTTCCAGTAATCCATGTCCTTTGTCAACTTGTCTTCAGCAAACTGTTTGCGGGCTTTCTGGTGCATCATCTTTAGAAGAGGTTTCCTTCAGGGACAACAGCCATGCAGACCAATTTGAACCTGTCCCGTTAAATGCCTGTATGGTCTTGGCCACCATGCTGTAGCTCAGTTTCAGGGTCTTGGCAATCTTCTTACAGCCTAGGCCATCTTTATGTAGAGCAAAAATTATTTTTTTCAGATCCTAAGACAGTTCTTTGCCATGAGGTGCCAAGTTGAACTTCCAGTGACCAGTATGAGGGAGTGTGAGAGTGATAACACCAAATTTAACACACCTGCTCCCCATTCACACCTGAGACCTTGTAAGGCTAACAAGTCACGCAGGAACATGGAATGAGTATCGCTTTTCTAGTTCAGCGATACTCATTCCATGTTCCTGCAAGCCGCAATTCCATCGGTTTTTGTTCCAAAACAAATTTAGCACAGGTGATATTAATCATTATTTAGATGAAACGCAAAGTTTCAGGTTAATCGCAACTGGGGTTGGATAGAAAACTTACGGAATGGTGGCTCGCGAGAGCAGGAATAAATATCGCTGATGTACACGAATCAACAGATTAAAACTGCGTCACAAAAAGAAATGCTGTGAAACTGCGTTGGTTAGTAACCTCATGCGTAACCTTAACCGTGAATATTGTAATATAACTAATTCGAACCAGATTGTGATTCGAACGCTATGGAATGTGTTCCGGGCCATTCCAGTTTGCAAAAACAGGAACCCCCACCAGCACAAGAACGCCCATTTGTGGCTGCAATTGAATGATATTGGAATTTGTGAGGTTTTGTTTGTCCACCTGCCTCTTGAGGATCGACCACAAGTTCTCAATGGGATTAAGGTCCGGAGAGTTTCCTGACGGGGACCCAAAATGTTGATGCTTTGTTCCCCGAGCGACTTAGTTGTCACTTTTTCCTTATGGCAAGGGTCTCCATCATGCTGGAAAAGGCATGGGTTGACAGCAAACTCTTCTTGGATGGTTGGCAGAAGTTGCTCTTGGAGGATGTGTTGGTACTAGAGCCCGACCGATATGAGATTTTTTAATCCGATACCAATTTTGAGTGGGAAAAATTTGCCGATACCGATACAACTTTTTCTATTTTTATAGCTGAAATGAAACATCTACATTTCCCTGCATGGATTGTACTTTAAACCAGACTCCAAAGACACTCAAAGCAGGGTACCTGCAGGTCCTTACAAACTCTTAAATAGCCTTAATTTCGTTTTCCAGAATTTAAGGCCTAAAATTGTCTTAAAAAGTCTGAAATCTGATTTTCCAAGGTCTTAATAAATTGTGAGAGTCATGCTAATTTTATTATTTTGTATTTTGTTGAAGGAAACCATAAGCACTTTTCTGAGCAAATAAACTACTTAACAATTGCCGACAGATTACTGTACAGTAATAGCAGGTGATTGCTGCTGCTCCGTAGGCTTACCTCAAATCAACTCAGCTAATTTGTTCGTTAGTTATGTGTATTATGCGATTCATATTACTTTTGAACAATTCCTTTTAGCAACTTGAGAGCCAGGATTCTTGGCGTTACTTCCAATAAGTCGTTTGATCTGCTGGTCGTGATTCTATTGCAGACTTAATTATGCACAGTCTATCATGCGCACGTAAAAATGCTGCAGGCAAAATAGAAAGTAAGATACATTTAGAAGTGTTCCTTTACTTAATATAATGAAAATAAATAACTTATTTGCAAATATAATTAAAAGACTTATTTTTTTAATCAAATTCAAACATTCAAATGAAGTACTGCGCTGGTCACCCTCAAAGTAACCATTCAATGTGCGATCTCCAAACAATTACCATTATATACCATTTCATTAAATAAATCCTGTTGGTATTGGCTATCATAATACTATGACAGTGCGTACCTGCTGCTTATCACATTAGGCTAGCTTGTGCACAGGCTGGCAGCTTGCTTGCTCGTGATTTAAATGGTTTGCTTACTTTGCTGAAATAGGTCATATACCTTCTCATAATAGCTTTCTCCTGACCATATTAATTCGACAACACAGAACAAAGAAGAAACGTATTTATCTCAACAACCTCTCAAAGTTTAATGGTTTCGCCCCAAAACTGCGGCGCTGTTATTGCTCTATTCATTATAATAGCGTGCTACCAGTCCCAGAGAGCTAACGTTAGTTACATAGCTAGATAAAGGTAGATGTCATGAAAATGGTGAAATGCAGGTTTTGACATTCTCAAGTTTTGGAAAACATTTTTATGCCAGAGCTGGAGTAGTAAACACTGCAGGCATTTTTGACTTCAGCAGCTAGCATCGGTACAGCAGTTAATACTCAGTAACTAAATATGGCCATAGCGTCTATCTATCTTATAACCCCAAAAGCCTTTTTATGCAATGTAAAACTTTGTGTGCATTTTGTGTGACTCTTACACCGGAAAGCTGGTTTTCAACTCACCTTTATAAGCAGCTTGTTATGAGCAGCTCTTCCATCCCCACTGTTTTAATCTTTTTAAGATAATGTCTTCTTGTAATGCTCAAACCTACATTCGGTAAAAGAGCGCCCTCTTCCGGACAAATATGGAATTGCAAACAAATATCGGTCGTTATCGGTGGAAATATCACCGATACAAATATATCTGTAAACTGCTAATATTTACCGATAATATCGGTCAATGAATATATCGGTCGGGCTCTAGTTGGTACCATTCTTTATTCTTAGGCAAAATTGTGAGTGAGCACACTCCCTTGGCTGAGAAGCAACACCACACATGAATGGTCTCAGGATGCTTTACTGTTGGCATGACACAGGACTGATGATAGTGCTCACATTGTCTTCTCTGGACAAGGTATTATCTGAATGGCACAAAAAATCTGAAAGGGGATGACTTTACCCCAGTCCTCAGCAGTCCAATTCGTGTACCTTTTGCAGAACATCAGTCTGTCCCTGATGTTTTTCCTGGAGAGAAGTGGCTTCTTTGCTGCCATTCTTGACACCAGGCTGTCCACCAAAAGTCTTCATCTGCACACACAGTGAGGCACACTCAAACCTGTCTGTTGCCATTCCTGAGCAAGCTCTGCACTGGTGATGCCCTGATCTTGCATCTAAATCAATTTTAGGAGACAGTCCTGCACTTGCTGTACTTTCTTTTTTTGAACCTCTCTCCTTGAAGTTCTTGATGATCGGATAAATGGTTAATTTAGGTGCAACCTTACTAGCAGCAATATCCTTGCTGTGAATGCCTTTTTGTGCAAAGCAATGATGATGATATGTTGTTTCCTTGCAGGTAACCAAGGGCTGGAATCATAAGGAGGGAGCTGGTAGGCCCCTTTATGGTCCTTGAAAGTGTGAAGATGACCTCGGCAAAGTATATAGAGTTTCTGACCGACCACTTTCTTCCATGGTACAACAAGAAGAACCATGCCTTACGTAGCAAAATCATCTCTTGCTGCAAAAACACCTCTGTGTCATTGGCTGCTATGGGCATAAAGAGAGAGAAACTCATGGTGTGGCCCCCATCCTCCCTTGACCTCAACCCTATTGAGAAACTTTGGAGCATCATCAAGCAAAAGATCTATGAGGTAGAGTTTGCATCAAAACAGTAGCTCTGAGAGACTATTCTGACATCCTGCAAAGAAATTAAAGTAGAAACTCTTTATAAACTCACAAGTGTAATGGATGCAAGAATTGTGAAGGTGATATTAAAGAAGGTGTCCATGTAACATGTAACTTGGCCTGTTGTGCATAATAATTTGGAACAGTACATTCTGTGAGTTTTATTTTTGAAAAAAATACTTTTTGCATTGGGTAGATTGTTCAATGAAATTCAATTTATACCCTAATGGTTGATGACTTGAAAATTATACTGACTGTCATTTGCATAATAATTTGGAATGTGGTGTATACATATTGGAGAACATATGCATAATAATGATGATATGGTCAAAATACAGATTTTCCTAATAATCATCTGATTCAATTCCATACATTTCGATAATATTTAAACACAATGCATTGTAATTTTTTAAATTATTTCTTTTATAGTAAGTGAACAGGAGGGATAAGTGAAATTGAGAACGAGAGACTACGGAAGGAATGACAGTATGGCTTGCCCTAAAGTTTGAGAAGTGAAAATGTAAAGGCTCAGATATTTTGATTAAATGTACTCAAAAAAGGTCAGGTGAGGGAACGGAAAATAAACCAACTCAAGAGTCCAGTACGAATGGTCCACCAGCATTCTCCCCCATTCATTCACACCCCAATAACGTGCAAACAAGTGTGCACAAAACATAGCCTTGACCACGGTTCAACATAAAAAATCTAAAAGATCTGTGTGTGTGCAGAGGGGATTCCATTAGGATATGTTAGATGTAAGCCACATTCAAGAGGAGAGGACATATACCTGGTCATAAAAGAAATGTTGGGAAAGAGAGGGAATATTTGATTGCAGATTTCTCACTCGACTTTAGTTGTGATAAAGAAGATCAATGTGTAGAGATTCCTCAGGATGCAATTAATTTGTTATAAACAAGTGTTCTTTAAAATAGAGAAAACAAGACTATTGTCATCCAGTCTATTGTAGAGTAAAGGTGTAGAAAATGATACTGTATTACATTTAGTGTTTTTGTAGCACTACCGCCTTTATGTGAAAGTAGCAAGTGTGTGTGCCTAAGGATAGTGTGAGTGGGATAGTGTGAGTGGGTTAATGGGCTGATGTAGTTTCGGTGCTAGGGCTGAATTTGTATTCCAGTCCGCCCCTGGCCACAACAGCCATGAACCTGAATAGTGAATATCTAGCTGCGCCTAATTATGCCTTCAAAATAAAAGCCATTAAAGTAATGTAAATCAAAAATAAAAACATATTTAAAAATAGAATGTTTAAAATATTAAAATGTTTTTAATATGGCAAATAATTATTAAATTATGTTGTAATATCATTTAGTGTTATATTTTCAAAAAGGAGACCCTTTTCATGATATGCTAATTCTTTGAGATTTTCATGAGCTGTATGCTAAAATCATCAGTATTAAAACAATAAATGACCTGAAATATTTCAGTTGGTGTGCAATGAATCTAAAATATATGAAAGTTTATTTTTTATCATTACATTATGGAAAATAATGAACTTTATCACAATATGCTAATTTCTTGAGAAGGACCTGTATATATATTTAGGGCAAGCCATACTGTCATATATATACAGTTCTGCAATCTGCACTTTAGTTTGTGTGATTTATTTCTGACTTTCATATGAATGTTCACACCAGGCTTGGTCAGTGCTCAATATACTACTGTGATTGAAGTAATTAATTAAATAAAATAATGTAATTTTAAATCTAATTTAAAAACCAATTTTTTTAGGTTAGCTTTTACTTCATTTTTTATTTTTATTTTGTTTATCTGTTGGTCGTGTTTAAATTTTTTGTTTTACTATGTAAAGCGCTTTAAAGGCGCTATATAAAAATAAAGTATTATTAAAGTATTATTAATTCATATAAGTTCATGCATCACCTAATTTCATCATCACGTACAGGCCTGGCCTCCAGGAAAGAACAGTTTGTTAAATCTATCTAATGTTGTGTTGTTCATACTATACAATGATTTATTGCTTGTGTTTGTTGAATAATACAGAAGTCAAAGAGTTTAAAAAATAATCGCATATGGAATCGCAATCACAATATTGGTGAAAAAAATCACAATTAGATTATTTTCCATAATCGTTCAGCCCTAATATAAATGCTTTCAATGACTAAATATAAGCATGACCGAACCTGATACCACATATTAACAGTATTTTGCATTATATAGCTTTGCCATGAATCCAGCTGTTTAATAGTAAACAACTTAGTATGCGAGGAAGTGGATTGGCTGTGCATGTAGATAAGGATATTGGCCTAATATGGAAAAAAAGACATTTAAATCATAAATTGTGTGACAATTACTTGTCAGTAAAATGTCATCATCGTAATGGCCTTATATTGGTCTCCATGCACTGTAAACAATCCCTTTGATTGGCTTACGTTGAGCAACGTAATTTAAATATTTCACATTTCTGAACTACACACAGGCTGCCTCTCAATAGCAAAGTATGCATATTAAATAGTATGCCAGACTACAATTAGTATGTCCCTACTGTGGAGCGGCAGTGGCTCAGTGGGTGAAGTAGGTTGTCCAGCAATCGGAAGGTTGGTGGTTCGATCCCCGGGTCCTCCTGACCAAGTGTCGAGGTGTCCATGAGCAAGCCACCTAACCCCAGCTGCTCCCGACGAGCTGGCTGGCGCCTTGCATGGCTAAAGTCAAAGTCAAAGTGGTTTATTTATCATATGCATTGAACAACATACATCATCCTATGCAGAGAAATTCTTATTGACATGGCTCGGCGATTCTATGCAGTGGGCTTAAAAACAAGAATTACAACAATATAGAATTTTAAAATAGGAATGACAATAGTAATAATAGTAATAGTAATAATGATAATAATAAAACGCT
>JACXGM010012810.1:8324-23745 GCA_016801145.1 Umbra pygmaea
AACAGTGTTTAATGTAACCTACCATAACAGTGTTTAATGTAACCTACCATAACAGTGTTTAATGTAACCTACCATAACAGTGTTTAATGTAACCTACCATAACAGTGTTTAATGTAACCTACCAGAACAGTGTTTTACATAACCTACCATAACAGTGTTTTATGTAACCTACAATAACAATGTTAATGTAACCTTCCATAACAGTGTTTCATGTAACCTACCATAATAGTGTTTCATGTAACCTACCAGAACAGTGTTTACTGTAAACGTACCAGATACAGTGGTGGTCCAGGCGCTGCACACAGCTTCCACAGATGCGGCAGTGTCCCGCCCGTGGGGGGCGCACCATTTTACACAAGGGACACTTGCTACCCTTCTCTGTCAGTGCCTGTTTTTGCTGTTCACCTGGGGGTGCTGGCACCACTGACCTGTCGGCTCCATCCGGAGAGGCAGAGTGTTTTCCTGACGGGTGGTTGGTATCAGTGTGTGTGCTGTGTGTGTCCACCAGGGAAGCCTGCACGAAGCCTGGCCCCCTCTTGGTGAGCACAAGGGAGATAAGTGTGAGAACAACACCCGTCGTCACGGTCAGCAGTTGCAGGTGACTAACAGCACCATGAGGCAGGATCTCTGTCACAAACAGGAAGTACATGTAGGCTAGTGAGAAAAGCGCCAGGCTGAGAAAGAAGAGCGTGCGGCCCTTCTTCCTGTGTGTGGCATAGTAGTACCACAGCACCAGGCCAGGCAGGATGGTCAGAACAACCAGGCCCAACAGGAAGTGCAGTGCTGCCAGCCTTAGTAGAACAGGAAGCAGCACCAGAGCCGGAACCATGGAGATCTCCACTCGACGGTCCCCTCCTAACAGTCTTGCTCTCAGCCGATCCATCGATGCACCGAAAACAGGCAGCACACAGTCAGGTTTCTGAGGCTCAGCCTTCAGCCACCTGGGATAGATATGACAGAGGGGGTTAATCCTGGCCTTGGCCGGCTGAAGCCTGCCCAGATCTGATTTCACCCCCCTCACCTGTTGCAAGCTTCATCCAGATCCTCACAGTCGCAGCAGCATCCATGTTGGTCCAAGTTACACTCACAGCAGCACATTGGGTCATCTGGTTCTGGAGGCTTCAACTTTTCCCACTTCATCCTGGCTGTGTAAATAAAGCGCAATTATGAAAAACTTCATGAGGCAGCACCAAACCACCTGACAGCCATGTTAACTCAACACAGCAGTTTACAATGGTTTATTGCTGACATGTGTAGAAAGACTGGAGCTCCAGTGTCATATTAAAATGTTTTTTATCAAAGAAAATACAGATTTTGCAGCCAAATGATAGCCTTCATTTAGAAACGGCAATGTTCTCAGGGTATTATTTGGGTAGGGAAATGCATGCTGTTTTAAATCATTTCCTTTTTTCTGACCTCCAAGCTTAAGTCCTTCCTTATTAGAGTTACAAAAAAGTACTTTGGCATTTGCATATTGTATAGAACCCTTTTTAAAGGACATATGAAATAAACATACACAAAGGTTTCTTAATGTAAACATTTTGCAGCTATAAACAACAATTTCACAAGATTTCTAAAAAAAATGAACTATACAGTTTCCTATTTTGGACTATATGGAATAATTTCCTATGGTTATGCATTGAACCTTTTGTACTGCTAAAATGCCATCTGTGTTCGCATTGTATTCTTCAATATCTTAATCATGTAATATACATCTGACTTCTATGGTTGTGTGAGAAAATTGGGAACTTCTGACCCATTTAGTTACTGGCCATAATAGTGTACAGAGGAACAACTCAACCTATTAGATCAACTGGAATTATAGTCTCACATTTGCACACTTATTCCAAGCTGCCTCCCTTACACGTTAATGCTCACTAAAAACAGACCAATATCTTCAGGGTCTGTGTAGAACCACTGAGGAGATCTAAAGGTTATTTAAGTCATTCCACATAAAACCATCACCCATCCCAAAGCATTACAACTGTTAATAGCTCTTAGTCTGTGATAAGTAGCATTCAGGTTTCAATCAGTAAAGGGCTTCAGTAACATGTGCTGTATCTTGTAGGATTATACAACACCCTAAACATGATTCTTTACAGGGCCTGATGTCAACCAAGCTTCCGATAGTATACTGTAGTAGGTGTTCTCCTGAAATATATGTTGGTATGGTCCCTCTTTCAAAAATCTGATTTCAAGATGTGCAGGAGTGATTCAGAGCTGACTAGCACACCAGATAAGCATGTCTGAGAGCCAATTTGTGCAGATGATAAATCGGTTAACTAGGAAGAGAAGAGCTTTGAATGTTACATTTGACTTGAGTCCTCTTAGACCGTCTCCTTAAATAATTTAAATGAGATGTTTCTACACATGTCACAGGGACATTTACTGTGCTTAAAGTTAAGTTCACTGAAAGGTCTCCAGTGCTTGCATTAACACACATTGATCGTTTGCAGGTGCGTACACATACTCACAGACATATATTCTACCAGCTTCATCATCTATGAATACTATAGACAAGCATATGCTTCATAAAAGTGACATGGGATTTATATAGTGGGTTTTTCAGGTCGGTAATAGAATCAGTTAATACGGCTTTGATTTGAACAAGATTCTCAATGCAATTATTTTCCGCTAATAGGAATTTCCCTTTTAGAAATAAGGCCACAGTTTCCCTAGGGGAGACCTATCTGGGCCAACTATACAGGGGTCCCCAGGCGTGCTGGTCCTACAGAGAGATTTAATATGCGGGAATAACCATCTGACTTACAAACTTCTATACAGTAGCACTTTGACAGTTTTTAAGTTTAAACTGATCAGTCTAAATTAGAAAATATGTATTAATAAGTTATATTGAACTGTACAGTGCGAGCAGGCGTGGACAGGGGGGACATATGTCTCCCCCAAAATTTGCAGGTAGATAGTGCCCCCCTCCAATATCAAAAACATTTTTCAAAAAATATGTGTTCCCCAATATCAAACTCACTTCTACACCTTTGAGTTCAATTGCATTCTGAATGGATCATTTTAGCCTGTTTATTATAGTTGTAATTTAAAGTTTCTCTATCCATTGTTCTAAAGTCTTGCAATTCAATTTATTTACCGTTACCAGCGATCTAACATATACCTGTAAAACATAATTTTGCATTTAATAATGGTATAGGCTACTTATTTTTTAGAAAAAGAATGCATATTTACCTTGTTTTGGGGGAGAAATAAATGTTCTCCCGTAGATTTGGTTGACGAATTTAACTGTTATAAGGACCTCATATTTTGTTAATTTAATTTATTTATTTACTGTAGTAGCTATATTTTCGAGATTTGTCCTTCAAACATGATATTTGTACTGTGGTCCAATGACGAAGAAACTTCGCTTGGAATAAATTATTTGGCGAATTCCAGGTAGGCTCCAACTATCCCGCTTGTGTTGCCAGGTGACATCCCTTCCAAAAACGGTTTTATCCTTCAATATCCCGTATTCCAGAAGTTTTGTGAAAGAGTTTCATTATCTTCTATTGCTCTTAATTTCGATGGGAACGCAAGTTCGAGCAGACAGTTTATTGTGAGTAGTGTTGCCTCTGATCAGCTTGGGTAACAGTGTTGAAAAAGAGTCATTCATTGGGTTGTATTCCTCTAGAGGTAGCGGCAGCATGTGGTAGCGTATGGAGGTATTTTTCGAAGACGGACCGAGTCACCACTGTACTACTTCACTTCCCCCAGATAGCCTACTTTGAAACTGGTTACATCGTTTTAATAGCTCAAATGGTCTTTTGGAATTGCAATTCAGCAAGGGGGATGGTATTCTTTTAAACACGCTGATGTAAACAGCAAGCTAAAAGCTTTGTTGGTCATTAACAAAATAGCCCAATTGTCTTTGGAGACAGATAAGGTCCACTTAGACTGATGGCTCTGAGACATTGACTATATTTGTCATTTTTATAAGTCTATATCAAATGATATGCATACTGAAATTGCCTTAATGCCCACAATTTTCTCCCTGTCAATATGCTACAATTATATTTCACCATCTCTCTGCTGCCATGTGTTACACTACGTATATACACTGTGTTCTTTGGCTTATGTCTTTGGTGGAAACCTTTGAAGTTCAAACTGGAATGTTTTAAGTGCCAGATAGAACCCCTCTGTTTAGAGTAGAACCCATTTTGTTACAGGAAGAACCTTTTGGGTTCCATATAAATGGCTTTCTACATGGAATGGCAATACATTTTACTTGAAATCGGGTCTCTCCAGTGGGGACAGCTGAAGAACCATTTTGGAACCCTTTATGTCTAAGAGAGTTCAATTACTCCCTTCTAGGCTGTTCTGTGGCCTTGGTAAGTTTGTGTGTGCTTTGTTTGGCTGTCACTTTCAACTCTGTGTTACTGCAGCTACATAAAGAGTGTGTGAAAGGTTGTCCCATTCCAAGGTGATAGCAGTGACATGTTTAAACGACCACCAGCCCTGATATTCCACAGTGAGCTGAGTGTGGTAAGTGGGGGAGACAGCTGGCTAACATGCAGAGAGGAGAGCGGGAAGACCAATGGTACTGCCCCACCCTTCGGCATCATGTTTCCTCCAGCCAGCAATATCTCGTTCCCTCCACGCACTCAGAGAAGCCTCTAGAAGAGTCCTAGTCCTGGGGTGTGTGTAATGGGAACCTGGATTCCAAATACAGTTTGAGTTGTCTATGCCCAGTAGATGTATAGGAACACTAATACAGTGCCTTGCGAAAGTATTCGGCCCCCTTGAACATTTTGACCTTTTGCCACATTTCAGGCTTCAAACATAAAGATATGAAACTGTAATTTTTGTGAAGAAGCAACAACAAGTGGGACACAATCACGAAGTGGAACGAAATTTATTGGATATTTCAAACTTTTTTAACAAAAAAAAAACTGAAAATTGGGCGAGCAAAATTATTCAGCCCCTTTACTTTCAGTGCAGCAAACTCTCTCCAGAGGTTCAGTGAGGATCTCTGAATGATCCAATGTTGACCTAAATGACTAATGATGATAAATAGAATCCACCTGTGTGTAAACAAGTCTCTGTATAAATGCACCTGCTTTGTGATAGTCTCAGAGGTCCGTTGAAAGCACAGAGAGCATCATGAAGAACAAGGAACATACCAGGCAGGTCCGAGATACTGTTGTGGAGAAGTTTAAAGGATAAACAGAAAGATTTCCCAAGCTTTAAACATCCCAAGGAGCACTGTGCAAGTGATAATATTGAAATGGAAGTATCAGACCACTGCAAATCTACCAAGACCCGGCCGTCCCTCTAAACTTTCAGCTCATACAAGGAGTAGACTGATCAGAGATGCAGCTAATAGGCCCATGATCACTTTGGATGAACTGCAGAGATCTACAGCTGAGGTGGGCGAGTCTGTCCATAGGACAACAATCAGTCGTATACTGCACAAATCTGGCCTTTATGGAAGAGTGGCAGAAAGAAAGCCATTTCTGAAAGATATCCATAAAAAGTGTTGTTTACAGTTTTCCACAAGCCACCTGGGAGACACCAAACATGTGGAAGAAGGTGTTCTGGTTCAGATGAAACCAAAATCAAAGTTTTTGGCAACAATGCAAAATGTTATGTTTGGCGTAAAAGCAACACAGCTCATCACCCTGAACAAACCATCCCCACTGTCAAACATGGTGGTGGCAGCATCATGGTTTGGGCCTGCTTCTCTTCAGCAGGGACAGGGAAGATGGCTAAAATTGATGGGAAGATGGATGGAGCCAAATACAGGACCATTCTGGAAGAACCTGGAGTCTGCAAAAGACCTGAGACTGGGATGGAGATTTGTCTTCCAACAAGACAATGATCCAAAACATAAAGCAAAATATACAATGGAATGGTTCACAAATAAACATATCCAGGTGTTAGAATGGCCAAGTCAAAGTCCAGACCTGAATCCAATCGAGAATCTGTGGAAAGAACTGAAAACTGCTGTTCACAAACGCTCTCCATCCAACCACACTGAGCTCGAGCTGTTTTGCAAGGAGGAATGGGCAAAAATTTCAGTCTCTCGATGTGCAAAACTGATAGAGACATACCCCAAGCGACTTACAGCTGTAATCGCAGCAAAAGGTGGCGCTACAAAGTATTAACTTAAGGGGGCTGAATAATTTTGCACGCCCAATTTTTCAGTTTTTTATTTGTTAAAAAAGTTTGAAATATCCAATAAATTTCGTTCCACTTCATGATTGTGTCCCACTTGTTGTTGATTCTTTACAAAAAAATTACAGTTTCATATCTTTATGTTTGAAGCCTGAAATGTGGCAAAAGGTCGAAAAGTTCAAGGGGCCGAATACTTTCGCAAGGCACTGTAAAACAACTAGTAGATTGGTTCTGATAATTATCGACATGAAGGTTGAAGCTGATCGAAATACAAGTACAGTTGACAGACATTTTCATATTCAGAGGTGGCCCATTTCAACTACAACATGAATCAGGTACCGGAGTGAACCACATCTTAGGTGTGTGTATCAGAACAATAGGAAGTTAACAATTAAAACAGTTCTACTGACACACAACATTCATTGAATTTACTTTTGGGAAATGGGCCTTTTAGATTTTCAGGAATTACACATTTTATTTGTAAATGAAACATGCATTTAATAATATGGTATATTACTGTATTACACAATAGACACACATTCGGTAGACACACATTACAGGTTAATTGACATCAGGAGACAGCTGAATCTTCTTACAGTAATGTGTACTCTGGTGATGCTGTGTAGATGGACTGAATCAATAGACAGGATGACGCTTCCTCTGCCCCATTGGGCTATCTTCCCATTAGTCAGGCTGCAGTCCGGATCCAAGCAGCAGTTAAAAAGCCTGTACTATCTAAGCTCTGCCAGATACCGCCTATCTAATCTATTTTGGTGGGGTTAATGCAGTCCATCACAGACAATATCAAGGGCAATGCTGGACTAGCATGCACAGCTGATGTCTGCAAAACAGAGCTGAACAAGCGTAGACTTGTGTTTAAAACGTCCTAATGGAGTTAATGAATGGAATGAATGCTTGCTTGTGATTACTTAAAGTCACCGCTAAGGGGTCCCAGATCCACGAGTCTTTGTTTTTAGTTCCTCAACAGCCTTCTTCATATGTTTTCATTTCCTCAACATTTTCTTCTTCATATGTAGGATAATGCATTTCACAATTCAACTTACGTGTCAGCAAAGCACCTTTAGTTGTTTTGGTATTGTTGCTTTTGTACATTATTTTGAAATCCCATCGGTATCGATTGACACTAAAACGTGATAAAGATGTCGAGATGCACGTTCAGGACATTCGGGAGGTTATGAACAGTTTTGGAATTATTTCCTGGCAAATCCATTGTCTATGTTGGCCCTAACAATAGGCTGCTGTCTCCCAGACTCAGTAACAGTAGGAAGTGGAGTATTTGTGTAGTTTTTAAAGTGGGTGTTGGGTTGTGTGTGTGTGTGTGTGTGTGTTGTTCGGGTGTCAGAAAGGGGAGAGGGGCCGACGGGTGGGTGGGGTTGGTTCAGAGGCGCTCCATCTCAGCACATCCTTTAGTGCTTCTAAGACGAGAGAATTATGGGCCTGATGCGTTCCTCCCGATCCCCGCTAATCCTCATTCACCTGTTCGTAACAACGCTTGCAGGTAAGTTTTTTCTCGTTACGTCCACACGCTCAGACGATGACTTGAAATCCTGCGTTATCCCTGAGGCGTGCGTATGCGGACCAGGATTACAAGCGTAAATTACTAGGCTGGGTTCACTTTTTTGGGGTAAGTTCTAATTAAAACCTAAATAACTAGTTAACAGTTCATAACTAACCAGTGACCGTGATTAAAAATGTTTTACTTGTTGTAATTTAATAGACCACTGGTTAATTATGAACTCTGTTTACCTGGTAATTTTGGTCTTAATTAGGAGCTTCCCAAATCATGTGAACTTAGCTAAACTCAAAAAATGTATTTACTTTCATTTTTACAACTCTGATAAGAACATACTAGTACTATCACTAACTCAACTTACACACATCCACTAAACAGAGACATTTGAGACGCTACCATTGAAACAATGAGATGATTACTAGATGTTGTCAAAATACCTATCAAGTCTTAACAAACACTACTGCAACCTTACACCTAATCAAATATTTTTCTGTGTTTATCCAATTGCTCATACTCTTCATCTGTTTGTATCCGATTCCCTGTGAACATCACTGATTTGGTTCTGAACGGGTTTGGTTCCTGCCTGAATCACTCATGATGGAAAGTTCAGGAGTCAAATGCTGAGCAGCACAGTGATCCTTTAATCCATGTGACTTTTGTGTCTCTAATTTTAGAGTGGAGATTTACTCTAGTGTCACTACCACACTATTTTTAGCTTTCAAACTGGTGTTTGATAGTGTCTAAACTGTACCTATCTGCTAAAGGGGGAATTCTATTCTTCTGTTTGTACTGTGATGGAGCCAATCTGCCCAACCCCACTCAAAGTACACACCGTCATGAAGTTCCTTTAACAAAGACCATAGCAGTCACAGCCCTGTCAGAGGCTGGCACCGTGACAGAAAACACCTCACTCTTTACTGATGTACTTACTGATGTCCCTGTGGAAGAAGAGGGGCTTGCGGTGCAGCAGCAGCCCGATAGAGAGAAGGCAATGGCGGGAGACAACGTAATCTTCACTTGCTATCTATCTGGAGGTGACCCAGAGGTGGTATCTGTGCAGTGGGAAGTCCGTGGACACCGAAACAAGAACACCGTACTGGAGGGCAACCGGACGTCTGTCGATGGGTTCGCAGGCCGGGCTTTCCTCTCTGGCAACCCCTCTGCAGGGGACTTTTCCATGATCCTGAGGAACGTGTCGAGTGCCGACCGTGGAGTTTATCATTGCATCCTCATTTCCCATAATGGCAGCACTGTGGAGGGGAGTGGGACCAAACTCAGCATCAGAGAGGTCAGAGGTCAGTACCAACTGCTTAGTGTGCTGCTTTTAGGATACAAACTCAGCAGGGCTGGAACACCTGGAGCCAGACAGAACAGAAAAACTGGGACACTTCTGAATATATTTATATACGGTCTCAAAACTGCAGAATAACCTAATGTTTGCTCTAGAGCTGTGGTTTCCAACACAGCCCCAACAGCACAAGTTTGTTTGTGTTTAGCGTGGTTCTAGAAGTGTTGTTTTTCAGCTTATCTTACCAGTGTTCTTTACAGGTCAGGATGAGTCAGTGGGAACCCTGCTTGGACTCATTGTGGCAGGAGTAGGTGTGGTGGGGGCACTTCTCGCCATGATATTGACTCAGTTCAATGACAAGCTGCCTTGCCTGAAGAAGTAAGGAGCTGCTCATCAGGTGAGTCCCAGTGGTTGGTTTTTGTCCCAACCATTGGGCGGGGTGAGAGCAACTGAACCCCCAACAAGAAGCATCCGTTACAATGAGTGATGAGGACTTGTGTGTGATTCATCATTGAAATCTGTTCTCAACTCTTCACAGGTGGAGACTAGGAAAACATCACACTGAGTCAATGAAATGGTATTCATTGGAAAGGCATCAGTAATCTATTGGAAGGGCATCAGTAATCCATAAACATCAACCACGATGTAACTGCTGTGCCTCAACATCTGGAATTGTGTGAAACAGTTTACCTTCAGTTTGTGTGTTAATTTCTAAAACAATTTACTTTCAATAACACAAGACATGCAATGATGTTCCCTTCGCCTGCATCAAAAACTATTGCATCCAATCAAATATCACGCTTCTGAGGGACCAATTCCATATAAAATCATGTACTTATGATGTTGTCCAATGTACACTGCTCAAGAACATTAAGGGAACACTCAAATAAAAAATTGGGTCTTGATGACCAAAACACATTAAATATCAAAATCTTTAACGTACATTTTGTTGAGAACAAAATGATGTAACAACAGTCAATGGAAACCAAAACCGCCAACCGATTGAGGGCTGTATTCATACATCAAAAATCAAGTAAACAATTGAAATCACAGGCTGTTCCAACTTTCATTAAGGCAACTCATAATGTGACTCATTAGTGTTTGTGGCCCCCACGTGCCTGTATGGACTCCCGAACACTGGGTATGCTCCTGATGAGATGGTGGATGGTGTCTTGGAAGTTCCCTTCCCAGACCTGGTCAGGTCATCATTGATCTTAGATCAGGTCATCATTGATCTTAGATCAGGTCATCATTGATCTTAGATCAGGTCATCATTGATCTTAGATCAGGTCATCATTGATCTTAGATCAGGTCATCATTGAGCTCCTGGACAGTCTGTGGCACTAATTGGTGACATTGGATGCACCACTACATAACATCCCAGAGGTTTTCAATTGGACACAGGTCTGGGGAACGCGAGGGTCAATCAATGACATCAATGCCTTCGTCATTCCTACACACTCTGGCCACATGAGGCTGGGCATTGTCCTGCACCAGGAGGAACCCAGTGCCCACTGCACCAGCGTAGGGTCTGACGATGTGTACCTTTGGCCAGCATGTGGAGGTCTATGTGACCCTCATCTTTGAAGAAAACGGGGCACCAATGGTAAACTTGTGAGCACACGTCCCACTAGAGGACATCAGGACCTCGTGCCACCATCATGGAGTCTGTTTCTGACAGTTTGGTCAGACAGATGCACACCAGTAGCACACTGGAAGTCATTTTGTAGGGCTCTGGCAGTGCTCCACCTCACACTAAGGATCAGATACTCATCTTGCTGCTGAGTTGATGCCCTTCTTCGGCCCTGTCTAGGTCTCCTTGTGTACTGTCCTGTGTCCTGCTATTTCCTCCATGCTCTTGAGATTGTACTGGGAGACAAAGCAAACCTTCCTGCGACAGCATGTACGGATGTGCCATCCTGGAGCAGCTGGACTACCTGTGCAATCTGAATGTGCTGCAGGTACTGCCTCAAGGACACGGGCAAAACACAAACCTGAAGAGGAATCAGTCAGGAAGGACAAGGAGAGAGCAATTGTCTGTGGCCACCACCTGAAAAACCATTCCCTTTTTGAGGGTTATCTTGCTGTTGCATCTCCAGTGCACCTGTTGTCACTTTCATTTGCACCAAAACAGGTGACATTGATGCACAATCGATGCTTAATTTATTATGTTTCCTAACTGGACAGATTAATATCCCTGAAGTTTAACTGACTTGGTGTTATACTGTGATGATTACATGTTCCCCAAATTTTTTGAGCAGTGTATTGCTTTTCAAAAAAGCATTATTGATCCATGTAAAACAGGGATGCCAAACAGGACATTGCAAGTCATTTATGATTTATAAATTATTTAAGCGTAATTGACGTCAAGAAACAGTGCAACCTTTCAATAAACTACAAATGTCATTGCACTGTTTCCTTTGAAGGAAACAGCAGCTATGGTGATTAAATTGTGGTTGCAATAGTTACACAAAAGATGAATGAGAAGGATTTTCTTTAGCTGTGCCATATACAATGCAAAGACTGATGCCAGTATATTTTTCTGTTTTGGATTTATCAAAGAAAAAGATGAAATTCAGAAATCCTCAATAAATTCCATTATTAAATATGGTTTTTGAAATGTCTGTTCTGGCTAAAACAAGTTCCCCAGTTCCAATATGTATAATATCAATGTAGCATAAAACAACATTAGGCATATATCCCATTAATTTATTTTCTCTAGACTCCATACAATAGATGTCACATAAATATACCTTTAAGATGGAGACAACTGATTCTAACACACACACGCGTCTCCAACACACACTCACACAACACAAAAAACAACGTAAACAACAACATCAATATATCCAGAGAAGAACAGCAATCAGATGAGGGGAGAGGAAGAGGGCTTCCATAATCAGAGTTCCCTCCCCCTGTACCCCAGCATACGT
The DNA here is from genome assembly GCA_016801145.1 of Umbra pygmaea. Taxonomy (NCBI): domain Eukaryota; kingdom Metazoa; phylum Chordata; class Actinopteri; order Esociformes; family Umbridae; genus Umbra; species Umbra pygmaea. The sequence goes on from JACXGM010012810.1 coordinate 20,200, forward strand.
TCCCATTTTTGTTATCAATCTCGTATTGGTGGTGGTGACACCTGGACCAGGCACCTGTGTTGCAGCTCCTAGTTATGCATAGCATGGAACCAAGGCCAACCGATGAGTTACTGCCACAATCGCTGTAGTCATGTGCTCTTCTTGGATGACGGCAGGGTTGGAGGCAAAGGAGAAGCTTCAACCATGTGGTGTTGTATGCTCAGGGATGGCGGTTTTGCTGATGGTAATAAGACTCCAAATTCAATTTGATACCGATAAAGAAAGGAAAGACTCAGTACCATCTTGTGGTTAGATCAAAATAGTGTGGTTGTAAAGTAGGGCTTGAACACAATTTCGGAATGTGGAGGAATGAACACTTAGGAATGACTAGTGTGGCTGTCGCTGCAGCAAGGAGATGTGGCCTAAGCAAACATTCACAAACAGGGGCCACTGAGACGCAGGGCTGGGACCTGGGAGGGCTCAGGTGAGTTGGGGGGCTGGGCCGCTCAGTCCTCCAGGGAACGGAAGGCATTCTGCATGTCCTCCAGCAGTGTGGCGTAGTCTGCTTTGATCTTAGCCTCGCCCTCCTTCACTGGATCCTAAAATGAAGACAGTAAGGGGAAGAAGCAGAAAAAACATCCCCTCAAACAAAACGGCCATATTGGACGTTCAAAGACGTCCAGAGATGCTGACCTAGAGGGATTGGGGAAGTGCGCTTTCATGCAGTTGACTGTGGATAATGAGGGTTAAACAAGCGTACCTTGAATTTCATGGAGCTGAGCCGGTACATGACCTCGCCCATGTGCTCCCGGATCATGGTCCAGGTGATCTTGTTGTCGCTATGAGCCGTGGTTTCCACCGCGTGCCGTGCCAAGTCGTAGAACGCAATTGTGTTGGAGAGGATGCCCACCGTTTTGTAAAACGGGCAGAACCTTGAGGAAGAGGAAAAGCAAAATCAATCAGTATGTGCATGGTAACCGCTGACCAATAAATTATACTACGATACAGTTAAATGCGGTCCATCGAGGGGGTATTCACCTATCGTATGGAGTGTAGCCGTTCTGCTGCAGGAAATCATCCTTCAGTAGCTTCGCAACCTCCAATGTGATTTTGTCGGTCTCAGCTAGAGATGCCTGGTATTAACAGGACACAGAAACAAGGTCACCACCAACCCGGGCAGTACATCAACCCCCTAGTCCCTAACCTATGACCTGGTTCTCACCTTGCCGACCAGCTGGACGATCTCAGCCAGGTCCTCTTCTTCCTGAAGGATCTCCTTGGCCTTGGTGCGTAGTGGCACAAACTCAGGGAAGTGCTTGTCGTAGTACTCGTCCAGCGCCCGCGTGTACTTGCTGTAACTGATCAGCCAGTTGACAGAAGGGAAATGCTTTCTCTGAGCCAGCTTCTTATCCAGACCCCAGAAGACCTAAGGGAAAAACAGAAATTAAGTGTAAGAAGAATGAAGATTTAGTAAGTCCAAACAATGTCCAAGAATGCACGCTAATATTTAAACGGAAGTATAGAACTGATACAGTACCTGCACAATCCCCAGTGTTGCTGATGTAACAGGATCTGAGAAGTCTCCACCAGGGGGTGAAACACTAAATGGAAATAACAAGGACACGTTATCTTTTTAAACAGCACAACATGCCCGCTCTGTACTGGACTATATGAAGCTATTTGACTGCACCAGGATGCTAAAGACTCCCCCTGCTGGTAGAATCGTGTAGCACTCACGCTCCAACAATGCTGACACTGCCCTCCCTCTCTGGGTTGCCCAGGCATTTGACTCTGCCGGCTCGCTCGTAGAAGGAGGCCAGTCTGGCTCCCAGGTAGGCCGGGTAACCGCTGTCTGTAGACGAGCAGTACAAAGACAGTTGGGACCGGCTATGAAGGAGTGGTGCCCATTATAGGTTTATTAAAGGCAGCCATCTGTCCATCGACACCAGCTCGGTTTACTCACCGGCAGGCATCTCGGCCAGTCGTCCTGAGATCTCCCTGAGAGCCTCGGCCCATCGGGAGGTAGAGTCAGCCATCATACTGACATTGTAGCCCATGTCTCTGAAGTACTCAGACAAGGTAATTCCTGAAGTGGCACAAAAGAGTAATGAGTTCTGACTGGTGGATTTCAGACAAAATGACCAACAGCCATGTTTGAAAATGAACATAGGATATATACAATGCCAAGACAAAGCCCTCTGTTTTTTTTGTTGCCAGTGCTTAGACTTAAAAAATAAAGAAAGAACTCACATCTACACATCTACAGACAATTCTGTATAAAAAACTTATTTCACAATCAAAAATTATTTTAAAGTGTGTTTTATGGTGTATCTCAATTGAAATGAATGAAACTCAGGCACTTAGATAACAAAATGTGAATAGTTAAAGTTTAAGAGGGCTGTAACCTTCTGTAGGTCAGGGCTATGAATCTAGTCCTGCAGTTTGAAAACACTTGATTTTTACATGGTAATTAATTACCCTGTGTCCCAGGTCTGAATTAGTAACTTATTAAAAAGAAAGGACAAAAAAACAGTGTATCATCCCCCAGGACCAGAGTTTATAAGTCCTGTTGTAGGTTGTAATTTGGCCTTCAAGCATTGGCCTGTTACCTGTATAAATGGAGGCCTCTCTAGCAGCTACAGGCATGTTGGAAGTGTTGGCCACTAATGCTGTCCTCTTCATGATGCTCTCCACCTTTCCATCTACTTCCATGGTGAGCTACAGTTCACAGAGGAAAACCACCGGTTAGCCTGAAAACATCACTGATTCACATGTCCATCCACTCCCATGGTGAGCTACATTTCACAGAGGAATACAACAAGTCAGACTGAGAACATCACTGACTCACAATTCCCTATGAATTCCCAATTATTATAATTGCATTAATTTATTAGTAGAACTTGGTCACTAACCTCAGGGAAATCTCTCAACACTTCAGACATCTCGTTTCCACGCTCCCCGCAACCTACGTAGACAATGACATCACTGTTGGAATACTTGGACAGCGACTGTGAGATGACGGTCTTGCCACAACCGAAGGCACCTGGAATAGCAGTGGTGCCTCCCTGTACACACCTGGAAGAACAGAGAAAGATCCAAAAGCAGGTGACATTTCAGAGGACTTCAGTTAAGGAGGTGTCCATGGTTGAATCAAGTGGTGTGAGTAGATAGCCTAGTGGCTAAAGCATCAGGCTAGTACATTATGTTGCTAGTTCAAAACGCAGTCAGCTAGGTAAAAAATCTGTCACTCTCCTTAAGCAACACAGTTAACCCGATTGCTCCTGTATGTCACGCAGAATAAGAGCTGCTAAATAACTAAGATATTAAAACATACAAAAAAATGTAGAGAAGTGTTGAACTCACGGGAAAAGGGCATCCAGCACTCTCTGTCCAGTCAGAAGAGGGTGATTGGCTGGTAGCTTCTCTGTTACCGGGCGGACTTGTCGCACAGGCCAGACCTGGACCATGGTGAACTTCTCCTTCACCCCCTCAAACTCCAGCTCGAGGACCACATCCTAGAGGCAACACACATCCGTAACATCCATCACACCCATGTAAACACACATC